>JBBPKN010001426.1:0-16538 GCA_038089275.1 Pulveroboletus cf. rosaemariae | reverse complement strand
AAGGCGTCATAAAGCTTCACCTCCATGACTAGGCTTGACTCTCCTTGTCCTGCCTGTCCCTCCTGTTGAGCATAGAGACAGCCTTATCACCTACCCTGACATCTATGTAAATTGGGACAATGGAGAAGTGCAAGGGTGCACCCCATAAGGTGAAGCCAAGTCCTGTTCAACCATTGAAACCCTTTCTAGATTTCCCTGGAATTCTCCGGAGCACCTGGAGTTCTAATCTACCTCCAGTGTCAAGGGTTTCATTTAAAAAAGAGGAACTGGTTAAAAGCATACTTGTCTTGGTATAGGTTTTAACAGTCTCTTTGAGAAGGATGGAAAGTTTTAACAGATCACCACTAGCTTTTAATACCAACAATGCCTGCTCTGTTTCAGCTCATAGAGTGTTTTGCACAAGCAGCAAACTTAATGCAGGTGGGCTGCATTTGCATACCCAAGCATAGGTATTAAAGTAATCAACACCTGGGACTTGCAAAAAGCATTGTGCAATGAGGTGTGCCTTGTAGCATATAACATGACCTGCAGCATCCTTTTTAGCTCAAAAAACCCATTTGGAGCCTACTAAATTGACACCAGAAGGGAGGTCAACAAGGTTCCATGTACTGGCTTTGTGCAATGTAGCAAGTTCATCTTGAATTCCTTGCTCCCATAGTGGCCAGTCTAGATAGCATTGAGCCTCAGCCAGAGAGGCAGATTTAAGGGCCTTGGCTGCTGCAATAGCATTATTTAGAATAAGCACCAGTTTAATGTCATCATTGTAGATATCTGCCACAAGAATTTCCTTGGCAACGCCCTCCCCCTTAAAGGTAGTGGGGCCACTGCCAGGTTTTGATTCACATGTGAGCACTTTATTAACAGGAATAGGGAGCTGAACTCCTCAAGGTGGTGTAGGATCAGCTGCCTTTCCATTGATAATGTTGAGGATGTGTTAAGAGGATTTGTGAATGTGGTGGGAGTAAGATGGGGCAACAGGGGCTGAATTAGAAGGTAATGTCAGATTCAGAATAGGGATAGTAGATGTGCCTTGTGGAGCTGATGGTGGTGGCTGGACTGTGGTGGCATCTGGTGCAGTGTTGAGCCAGTAGTTAGATAATGGCATATGCATGACATTGACTTCAAGTGGAGTTGGATCTTCCTCCCCCTTGATGTCATAGCAGTCCTTGCACCAATAAATGTTGCATTCAATAGTAACAAGATGCTTTGCTGGCCAATAGACATGATAAGCATTGTTGGATTGATCATCAATGCCTATCCAGTGGACTTTAGTAACCTTCCAGGTGAGCTTGTTGCTAAGTGCAGTTTTAGCATAGACCATGGATTCCCACTCCTGGATGTGGCTGAGATCAGGAGGCTGCCCAAAAGTGACTTTGAACAGTGTCAAGCCATTCAGGACTTTGGTAGGAATGTGATTTTTCAGCCAGATAACATGTCAGGCAGCCTCCCCCCACAGGAACTTTGGCAACCCACTTGCATGCAGGAGGGCATGGACATGTTCGAGTATTGTGTGATTTAGCCATTCAGCAACACCATTGTGCTGGGGAGTATTAGGAGCAGTGAAATGCTGCACTGTGCCCTGACAGCACAGGTAAGTGATGAACTCTTTCCCTTGGTATTCTCCTCCACAGTTAAAGTGAAGCATCTTCACCTTGGCAGCCAACTGCCAGTTGAGCCAGGCCTCAAAAGAGCAGTAGGCTTCAAAGGTTTGACTTTTCTGGTGTAGAAAGTAGAGGAAAGTGAGTTGTGAATAATCATCAGTAAATGTCACATAATAATGTCTATCACCAAGAGTTGCAATGGGTGCTGGACCCCAGATATCTGACCATACAAGTATGCCAATGAAAGCTGCACACACCCCCTTGCAAAGCTTTGCAATGGGCTTTTGGATTGCTTTTGCATATACACACAACTTGCAGAAGGTACCTTCATTTTTTGTTATGTCAAATTTCAAACCACTAATCAGTCCTTTGTTAACCAGGGTTCTTGCAATGGAGGGGGCTATATGCCCAAAACAATGGTGCAATTCCATGACCATCATGGTTTTGCTAGCAGCAGTGGCAGTGTTGTAATCATGCATGACATGGTACAAACCCTTGGAGGTACAGGGAATTCTTTTAATTGTGTCACCATCTGATTCCTGGATGGTGCAGAATCCTTCTGTGAAAGTGGTAGAGAAACCAAGCTCATCTAGACAACCAATGAATACTAGCATGTACCCAACCTCAGGTGAGAATAAAACCTCCATGAGTCTTAGTTTGGTTGAGTTATACTCATTGGGTACCTTGATGATCATGTTGTCAACACTAGTTGCAACAAACTGCTGATGATTAGCAGTGGTGAATGATCTATTGGGAATATTGGCAAAGATCTCAAAATATGCGCAGTATGGGGAGATGTGCTGCATGGAACCAGAGTCAAAAAGGGAAACCTGATAGAGGTGAGTGTGTTCATCTGATGCCTTCATCATGATGTCCTTATGAGTTTCATCAGGGATAGCACAATCAACAGATACTTCATCCTTGACTAGCAGTGTGTGGACCTTCTTCAAGTCCCAGACATTCTTAAAGATGTCTTCATCAGTGACAGAGAACCAATCAGATATGTCCTCATCATCCTCTGAATTATCTAACTGAGCAGGCAACATGCTAAAAACAGGTAGTTTGTCAGTAGAGTTGTTCAGGACACTGAAAACACCATATTCAGAATCAGTATCTTTATCCATGATATTGGCTATGTGCTTTGAGGTAAGTTTCTTGTCACCATTGTCCTTCTTGTGAAAAACTGCCAGGTTGTTAAAACTTTCATCCCACTAAAAAGGAGACTATTAAAATCTATACCAAGATAAGTATACTTTTAACCAGTTCCTTTTTTTTAAATGAAACCCTTGATGTTAAAGGAAGGTCAGAACTCCAGGGGACTCTGGAGAGCTCTGGGGAAATCTAGGAAGGGTTTCAATGGTTGGATGGAACTTGGCTTCACCTTATGTGGTGTGCCCTTGTATTATAATCATTTCAATGTACTCCAGGGGTACTCCAGATAACTCTGGAGTGGATGGGGCTTGGCTTCACCTTATGTGGTGCATCCTTATGCTAGTATCAAGTGCCCCAATTTATGGAGGGGTCAGAAACTATTGGAGGTCCAGGATCGGCTGTAGGGCTTTTTCCCAACAAAAGGCATGACATCAAGTTGTGGAGTAAGTTGAGGGACTTTAGGGTAGGGTGCAATGTCAAGTCATGAGGCAGAAGAGGTCTGGGGGGATCATAATGTCATATTATGGTTGGTCTTCAAACTGAAGTACAAGATACAGAACTCCAGTACTTATATCTTAGAGAGGCAGATTATCTAAGGAGGGAATGAAGATATGAAAGGAGTTGTCTCTTAAGTGAAGCAGGTGCCAATGCATCCTGGATACAAATGGAGATATCAGAGGAGACAACATCAAATAATGTCAAACTGAAACTAAGTGATGACAGGAAGAAGCATGGCACAAAGGAACAGGAATAGAAAGTGAGGTCAGAGTTGTATTGGAATGGTACAGAGTTAGCATAGGTAAAGTTGTACTCATTTGTCAGGTAGGAAAAGACAGAGGTAAAGGGAACCAGGAAACATACAGCTTAAAGTGTAAAAACAATCAGAGTTGCATTAAAGACATAGTGGAGTTGACCCATTGGCATGGGATGTGACACCTTGCACTTTTCTGTTGTCCCAATTTACATAGATGTTGGGAGTGGGTAAAGGCTATCTCTATGCTCAACAGAAGAGACAGGCAGGACAAGGAGTGTCAAGTCTAGTCATGGGGGTGAGACCTTGCAACTCCTTTAAGGATATCACTTGGCCTCAGAGGTACTCCAGAGTAACCCAGAGGGTCAGAGTGAGCTCAAGGGCTTGAGCAGAGTGAGGACAATGACAAGAGGGTATTTCTGTTGTTTTTGTTGATATTCATACTGAGGTACAAGATACAAAACTACAGTACTTATACCTCAGTGAGGCAGAGCTATCTAGAAGTGTAATGAAATGAGACAGGTGCAAACTCAGAAGCAAAGCAGATGTCTAGATATCTAGGAAACAAATGGAGATGTCAGGGAAGACAATATCCAATCATGTCAGACTGAAACTGAAGGGTGACAGGATGAAACAGGGGAAAGCAAGGAACAGGAACAGAATAGTAATAGTAATAATGATGGTAATGGTAAATGACCAGTAATGGTAATGGAGTTATATTGGGACAGCCTGGAGATGATAAAGGGGAACTAGAGTAGTACTTAACTGGAGCAGAGATAGACTGGAAGCAGAATGGGGCAGAGTGGGAGTGGAAGCCCAGGGGAGCATATAACACTGAGGGGTGGAAAGCATACATGCATAGCTGGGGAAGACTGGAATGGTGATAGAGGGCCAGAGTTGCCTGGAGAGGAGTCAGAGGGCTTGAGTAGCTTACTAGGTGCAAAGACCAATTGTAAGCCAGGTTAGAATGGGGTTGGAATTTGGGTCGAAGGTCTGGGATATGACAGTATCTCCCCCTTAGGCCTGAACCCTTGAAGGCTATTGGCCCAGGGTGCAGAGGGTACAGACATGTGATCTGTGATAGTGTGATAATGGGCACATAATCATATGCTTTAGTAACATTGGGGATAGAGCAGAGGGTTGTGGAGGTAACAAGCATGTGACCTTGTTTAGTTACAATGGGGTGGAAGAGTGGAGTTTCTCAGCTTGCTTATGAATAAAAATGGGAACTTCAACAGTAGCTCATCCTTCCTTTATTACAATAACATGGCCATATTTGAAGATCTTGTGGCCTGGGCCAATGAATGCATTATGGAGTGCACCAACAATGATGAGGTGTTGAGCAATGCCAAATATGCTGAGCACAAGAGGCATGCGAAGGCAAGAAAGGAGAAGGAATGAAGGAGAGTGGAAGAGGCCCAGAAGATGGCAGAAGAGGCTGCCCAAAGGCAGGCTGAGGAGGCCCAGAGGGCCCAGAGGGTGGCAGAGGCAGCTGCCCAAGAAAAGGTGAGAACCACAGTTGTTATTCTGTGAAATGCACCACTGATAATCAACAGGTGGTGTGAATGCAGGCCCAAGCAGGGCCCAGTAATGATCAAGGGAAACAGAGGGTAGAGGAGGCACTGGTGTGCTGGAGGTGCATGGATAGGGGAATAGAGTGTGAGGTGGGCATGGGGAAGTCCATGTCATACTTGACCTGTCAAGAGGCCAAGGCAAGGTGTGAATGCCCAGAAGAGGAGAAGCCAATGCAGAAGCAGCATTGGAGAGATGTGGAGGAGAAGCAGTTCAAAAAGAGGGCTTACTTAGAGGGAGCAGAGGGCAGTACCAAGCAGGTGGCAGAGGGCTGTCACCTGCTGGCGGCAACCATATGGGAGGTAGGGAACTGGGTGGTATGGGAGATGAGAAGGGAAAACCAGCTGCTAGCATGGCTGGTCAATATCCTTGATTCCATGTGAAAGGTAAGTGGAGAGAATGCAGAGAGTGGGCTAGAGAATGGCAAAGAGGAAGAGGTGGTGGGAGAGGTGGCAGAGCTCAGGATGGGGGTCTGGGAGGAGGTGGAAAGGGACAAAGACAAAGATGTAATAGTACTAGAGTAGTGTAGTAATTACCCTAGTTTGTCTTTGTAACAGAGGTCAGGGTTCAGGAATGACCTGGGGGGGCCAGAAATAAGGATATGAAAAGGGGTTAATGACTTCTGAAGTAAAGGCTTCAAGCCTTGAGTAAACAAGTTTGAAGAACATGTAAAATAAGTCTGGAAAATAAGGTTTCTGCAAATTGTAATAACCTGTCAAAATGAAATCTTATGACCAGGCAAGTGGTATCTTGAGCAGTCATGGGGTGATAAGAAGGACAAAAGGAGAGCCAAGAATGGATGGAATAAATAGCCAAATTTTCCAAAGGAGTGAGATTAAAACCTGATGTCAAAAACAGTTGCTTCTGCCATAAGGACAGGAAAACTAAAAAGGAATGAAGGAGGTAGAAGTGGAGAGTTTTGGGGCTTCAGAATAACTTCCAGAGAGAAGGTCAGAAATTAAACTAGAGTCTGATAGTCAAATGATAACCAAAACAAATGTCAGAAGGGTTGGATCTAGAGCAAAGTTGAGGGAGGTTTGTTTATTTCCAAAGGGAACTAAAACATGATGATCAAGGGTGAATGGATTCTGTACTCAGTTAGAGTTGGGGTTAGTGCAGAGTTGGCTCAAGGAAGATAAGTTCCCAAGGGAAAGAAGTTGGCACTCATTTTTCTGCTTTAACATGGCTGGATTCCCAGATCTCTATTTCTGGTCAGATGACCAGCTTGCTCTCTGTCCCAATGATGGGATGGCCCTCATAATGGCCAAGAATCAGAAAAGAAGGAGGCACAGAGTTGAGGCATACAAGGCTGGTGCCTTAACAGAAATAGAGAGAGCAAATAACAGCCAAAGAGATAGGGGTGGAGTATGGATTGGAATGGTGGAAGGAGTCCAGAACCTCACTGCTCTTAATGAGGCAGCCTGCAGAGTTGGTATGACAGGTAATAAATTGGTTGCCAATGCAATTTGTGAGGTTGGTGATCTAATTCACCAGGACTTAAGGAAGCAAAACAGGCTCCTTTATGACCTAGTCAAGATCCAGACAGAGGAGGGCCACCAAAAGAGATACCTTAGAGCAGAGTCTGATGTTCATGTAATTGATCATGATGCTCAGCAGGAGGGATGCAAAGGTCAGAGGGCCAGAGAGGGAATAAGGGTTTTTGTGGCCAAACTCAGGGCTGGGACAGAGCCAGAGGATATCATGGTGGGGGCCAGAGAAGATCCAGAGAAGTGGATGTTCCACTGAGAGTTGCTCACTGGCCTTACCTCCTATATACAACCAATGTCTGTATACTGATTGAATTGCACATTGTCTATGTGCAGCAACTAGAGAAGGAAGGTGGGCTACTTGGGGAAGAGCTGGAGATGACCAGAAACAATTGGGGCTGGGTATAGTCGACATAGGTAGGAGTTAGGCACTGCACTAGTGGTAAAGGTGGTTAAAGGGGGCAATCAGCACAGAGCATGTCTGGTCATTGCATGAAGGTAGACAGTTGACCAGGTGGCCTGGGTACTGTGGCAGAAGAGACCAGAGAGGAACTGGAGAGCCAAGTGGGAATGGAGGGAAGGGCAAGAGTACAGGGGGACTGGATTACTAGGTATGAGCAGCAGTTCCCAGTGTGGTCACTAGATACTATCCCCTCTGCAAGGTCAACATCCCATTGTCAACTAGGAGACAGAAAGAAAAGGTACCAGAGGCAGTGCAAGGTGTGAAACAGAAATGGTCTGGAAAGATCTGGAAAGACAGGAGGTAGGCTGGAAGAAAAGGCCAACCAAAAGGACAGACACAAGAATGGGGAGGTCCCAGAGGATGTAGGAAGAGCAGAAAGATCCCCAAAGGAGAAGGAGAACCCAGGGAAAATGAAAGGACAAGTTCTGGACAACAGGTCAGAAGGAATGGAAACAAAAGGCAAGAGAAACAGAGCTGTCAGAACAAAGCCAGAAGAACAAGGAATTTCCAAGGCAAATAATGGAGGGATTTGGAAGGGTTCTGAAGAAAGAAGCAGGATTCCCAGGAGATGCAGAAGAGCAGAATCATTACCAAGGAAGGGATATCCAGAACAAAAGAATTTCCAGAAGATGCAGAATAGCAGAAGGTCTACTGGGAAAAGAATACCCAGGGAAAACAAAAGGGCAGGTCCTGAGACGACATTCAGGAAAGAAGGAAATACCCATGAGCAGGAAACAGAGTTATCAGGAACCATGTCCGAAGAGCAAGGATTTCTCAGGCAAGAAATGAAGAGGTGTGGAAACAATTCTGCCAAACGGGTTTCTCATAAGAAAACAGAGGGTGTCAACAGCATGGGGTTATAGGGAGGTGGTATATAAAACAAATGTAGCACCATACAGAAGAAATCCAAGCAGAGAACCATAGCGAACTAAAACAACACTTAACCAACCACAAGCAGGGAAGAAAAGGGTAATCACAGCACAGTCATGACAGAAGTGTGAATCTTCCAGGGAGGCAGAAAAGGACAGAGATGTCTGGAGGGGGCAAGAGACTTTTGGTGTGTGAGACAAAATGTGGGGGGCATGGTAAAGTGCAGAGGAAGAGGGGTGGTGCTTCTGAAGCCTGGTTGGTCAGCAAGGTGGGTATATCTTAGCTGTGAGGATAAGGAAACAGATGGCAGAGGTACCATAGGCAACAAAGAATAATGATCTAATGCTATAAGTTCAGAGAAGGTTGAAGGTGGACAGAGGTCTTCCTGATAGGCATATCAACAGATGAAACTGGCCTGCTATAGAAGTAGAGTGACACAGAAATGACCATGCACTTAGGTAATGGAGTTGTAACTACCAGATCATAACAACAAGAGCTGTGGTTTGAAATCAGAGTTAGCTGAGACTGGAGTGGTATGGAGCTACAGAGGATGTGTGGGATGCTGGCATGTGTTATTCAGTGAACAGACAAGATACTACTCAATACCCAGGGTCAATGGACCATAGTAGGTGAATTAATGGTGTCCTAGAATCAGTGAACACAAACCATCTAGCAGAGGATGATGCTAGGCATCGACAGAGTAAAGCCAACAGTCTTTGTAGGGTTTGTGGAGGTCTGATAGCTTGAGCAGAAGAGGTGAAATCAAAAGAGATGGTAAGGTATTGGAAGGAGTGGAAGCAACTGGAAAGGTTGGAGTGTTGGGGCTTCCACATTCAAAATAGGACAAGATATCCAATGGGGGTCATAATGATTGGAAGTGCATGGAAAGATGGTGCCAGAGGTTGGGGAGACAAGGGGTATAGGTTTAATAGACTTGTCATGCTCGGAAGAATGGGTCTTGAAAGGCTAGAACCAATGGCCAGAAATGGGTTGCCTAGGAGTAGAGAACAGATGCTAGAGGTTAATGACCACCTATTGGTAATCCTGGAGTGACTTGTCAAGAAGAGGCCAGGAAGGCAGCTGGGGAATGTTTAGACTGCAATGGCTAGATCTAGGCATGAGAAAGTGGTTGAAATAGTCTGGAGTGACAGGGAGTGGTTTTCTGTTGAGAATTACCAGGTGACAACAAAGTGTCAGAGAACCAGAGTCAGATGCTGGAGAAGAGCAGGAAAAATGGAGGGAGTGGTGCTTATTGGTAGGAAACCATAATCTAAGCTGCATTCAAGGATCTGTTATAATGTACTTTTTCATTTTTACTCTTTTTGGACTTATCTCATTGACATTGCAACTCTTCACATTGTCACATCACATGACCCTTTCACATTTTCACATTTTCACAAAGCACAGGTCTAGAACATTCTAGAATCTGACATTACACCTCATGTTTACCACATGTATTTCTAGGTCCCCACTCCTTTATTGCTATTGGGCAGATTACTGTACATTACTTTAGGGCCAGCACCATTTACATGGTCTGTGCACATACTGTAACAATATATAAGGAGGTTGGCTCAAGCCTGGATTTTCCCAGTCTTGTGCACTTGAACCTTTTAGTTCTTGTTCCTCTTGGCTCTTACTCTTTTTGCTCTATTTGCCTAGTTCAGTGCCACTAGTCTAAAAGCACTATCCAGGACTTAGGAAAAGATTAGCACACACCAAGTTAGGTGTTAGGATTTAGTCAACACATCAAAAGTTGTGTTTCAGGATCCATAAGGGCTGGTGGTGCTGTATGATAGTAGAAAATCACAGCTGTTTTGGAGAGCCCAGAGTTGGAAATAGGGGAATGCCAGAGTTAGGAGTTAGAAGTTGAATCTAGGTGCATATGTTTTGAGTGACAGGGACCAGTGACTGATGTCATAGAATTATCAGAGTAGCTCAGAGTGACTTGGAACATTGGAGCTGTAAGGGGCTGTGCCATGAGGACTAGATTAACTTAGGGATTGAATGCCCAGAAGAGTGCAAGGTTATAGTGGTGTTATTGGTGTTCATATCCTAACAGCTGATGCAAGAAATGGAATGAAGTTCTGGAGATCTCAGAGGAATTACTCATGAGTGCACCAAGCATGCAGGTGGTTCGGAGTTGAGTATTGAGAGACAGTGGAGGCTGATCCTTATGTGAAGGCAAGAGAAGTGCAAGTGAGAGTATGAATATACTGTTAAAACTTTCATCCCACTAAAAAGAAGACTATTAAAACCTATACCAAAATGAGTATACTTTTAACCAGTTTCTTTTTTTAAATGAAACCCTTGACACTAAAGGAAGGTCAGAACTCTGGGGAAATCTAGGAAGAGTTTCAATGGTCAGATGAGACTCAGCTTCATCTTATGTGGTGCACTCTTGCACTTCTCTGTTGTTCCAATTTACATAGATGTTGGAGGTAGGTGAAAGCTGTCTCTATGCTCAACAGGAGGGACAGGCAGGACAAGAAGAGTCAAGCCTAGTCATGGGGGTAAGACCTTGTGACTCCTTTGAGGATATCGCTTGGCCTTGGAGATACTCTGGAGTAATCCAGAGGGTCAGAGTGAGCCCAAGGGCTTGAGCAGAGTGAGGACAACAACAAGAGGGTATTTCTGTTGTTTTTGTCGATATTTGTACTAAGGTACAAGATACAGAACTATAGTACTTATACCTTAGCAAGGCAGAGCTATTTAGAGGTGTAATGAAATGAGACAGGTGCAAAATGTTATAGTTTGCTTTTTCAATTTTTGATCATGTGATCTTATCTTATCTTTCCACATGGTTATCTAATCTTTTATCTTATCAGGTCATGTGATGGGTCACATGACAGGTCTAGACTCAGGGCATAGGGTTAGCCTCATGTCTTCCGACCATCTTTCATTTCCGTCTTCTTTCATTTCAGAAGCATCATTTCTCTTCAGCCGATTGGCTATTCTCATGGTGACTTCTCTTCCATTTGATGGTGCCTCAGAGTCTGTGGGAATTTTCCCATCAGGGTCTTGGTCCATGCGCCATTCTGTACCATATAAATACTGTAGCCTTAGCATGTTTCAAGCCCCAGTCTTGAGCACTTGTATCTCTATTGCAGGTGACCTCACTAGTGGCTCTTTTATCCATTATCCTTGCCTTACCCTTGATTGGGTTTGTTTCTCTTATCGCACATCATTCGACATCAAGACCATAACACTTGCTCAAGACTACCAATACCAGTCAAGGGCGCTCTTCGCAGAAAAATGTGTTTATAAAGAAAGGATACACTTGGGGGCATGAGGAAAAGTTAGCAGAATTTGTGGTTGAGGCCATTGCAGGTTTTTCAAACGATCAAAGTGGTCGTGAATCATTCCAGAAATGTTTTGATGACTTTGAAAGACAGACGTTGAAAGATTTTAAGGAAAAGAGAGGAAGGGATAGGAAAATTGCAATCACCTTCTGACTATGCACTCTACGACCCTCACGTTCACTCAAAACCGTCTCACAAGTCCCAGAATTAGTTAGCAAACGTGTTCTCTGCCAGCAACCCCCTTTTCCCATCAACTGAGTTAGGTTCAGTCCTTTTCCCACAGCCTAACCCTGAGCTCCTATTATTCCTCTCCCCCGAACCCCAATGCCAACCCCTGTTCCAGACCCTGAGCCCAAGACAGAGCCCAAAAAGGAACCCTTTGAATATGTCTGGGGATCTTGGCGATTTGATGAGGCAGTTGGTGGATGGGTTTTCAAAGATGGAAGGATTGACTTCCAAGAAGATCTCAGACCCGGAGAAATGGGATGGTGAGAAGAAAAAGTGGAGGAAGTGGTTTGTTTCCATGTCAGTCTGGCATGTGGAACAGAAGTGGAGAAACAATAGAGAACAGACTGCAGCAGTCTTATCCAGACTCGAAGGAAAAGCCACAGGATATGTGCAAATCATGTATGAAAAGTACATCAACAAGGAAGCTGAGCTGGATAGGAATGGAGACGAATTAGGAGTCAATGCCTGGCCAGATTATGGCAGGATTGCAAGAGAGTTAAGAGCTTACTTTCAGATAGATGAGTTGGCTCATGAGGCATTGAAGAAGTTGGAGGCCCTCAGGCATAGGGGGTCAATAGATGAATACCTTCAAGAATTTGAGGTATTAAGGGTAGACACAGGGGTCAGCGATGACCATGCGTTAAAACTAATGAGGACTCAGGTCCAATATCGAGTTTACCAGCAGGTCTGCATGCAAGGCATGTCAAATACATTGGTAGAATTGGTACAAGCAGTACAAAAGATTGGAAGGTCTTTCAAAAGAATGGCTGTTGAGTGAGCAGCCCCAACTTTCGCTCCAAGGTACAATGCTCCTCAAGCTCCCCCTTCCTCTAATTTCGCCCCCTGTTACAACCCCCCACCAAGATTTACTACAACAGGAGTTCAGCCTGGCCGAGGAGCACCAATGGACGTAGATTGGCAAGGAGTAATGCAGGTCCACACCTGCTATCAATGCAGAAAGGCAGGTCACTTTGCTAGAGAATGCAAAGGGACTTTCAATCCGGCTGCACTGAGGCCATCAAATAATTTCGGCAAGGGTCCTTCAGGACAACAAGGAGCTCCACAGCAACAATGAGTGCAATATGTCCAACCGGTCAAATTCTCAGAGTTTTCCACTCCAGATCAAAATGGCTGGCAAACGGCAGAACTGGTAGCTCTAGGACTGGTGTATAATATGGCTGATGCAGCCAGGTTTACAGAAGTCCCCACAGTGTCTTGGGGCACTATGGAAGAGGCTAGGGTCTACTTCCAAGATGTATTTGAGTCGGAACAGAAGCAGAAAGAGGCTTTGGGAAAAGTTTGAGGGATTCAGATAGGCTAGTAGCTGAACTCCCAGTATGTTCTTCTTTGTCTTCCTCTTTATTTAATGTTCATACAATGAAATGAGAATCCATTCCCTCCGTAACAGCATCTCTATCGAGCGTGGCCCCGAATATAGGGTGCTTAATTCTGTTGGAAAATATTAATGGACATCTATTTGCTATAGGAAGCAAAGAACAACAAGATCTAGCCAAGTTATTTAATCAAAAAGAAAGAGATGAATTGGGGGTAAGTATAAAGGTAGATGGAGAAGTACGAGGAAAAGATGGACTCAAAATGGAGGCATGTAGTCTAACCTTTGCCATTATAGATTCTGGAGCATCTGTAACTTTCATAGATCAAAAGTTCGTATGAAAACACGGACTATATGAAAAGGACCTTCCCAAAACATTAAAGGTCTATAATGCGGATGGAACAGAGGGCAATATTGGAAGGATCACACACTATGTGGTAATTTATATTTCCATCAAAGGAAAGAATGGTAAATGGCATTGAGAACATATTAATGCTTATGTTTCTTCTTTGGGAAATTTGGATTTTCTTATAGAATATGATTGGTTTGCAAGGCATAACCCAGAAATAGACTGGGTCAACAAGACAATCAATTTTCCAAGATGTTCATCTAACTGCAAAACTCACTTAATATCTAGATGAATAACAGCGGAAGAACAGAGTCAATTAGAAAAGGAATTGCCAAAGGAGTTGTGGAAGTTTATCACAGTCTTTTCACAACACAAATCAGAAAGAATGCTGACAAGAAAACCATGGGACCATGGAGTGGAATTAAAAGAAAATTTCATTCCAAAGAAAGGATGCATCATTCCTTTAGTGCAAGCAGAAATGGATGAAGTACGAAGCTTTATAGGCAAGGAAATGAAAAAAGGGTATATTAGACCCTCCAAATCGCCTCAAACTTTGCCTGTTTTCTTCATCAGCAAAAAGAATGGTGGAAAACAGATGGTAATCAACTATTGGTATCTAAATGAGTTTACCATCAAAAACAATTATCCTCTTTCCTTGATTTCAACACTAATTGATAGGTTAAATGGGGCAGATCTATTCACCACTCTAGATCTATGCTGGGGATACAACAATATTAGAATGAAAGAAGGTGATGAGTGGAAAGGGGCCTTTACAATGCCCATAGGTGCATATAAGCCTTTGGTAATGTATTTCGGGATGTGTAATTCCCCAAGTATGTTCCAGGCCATGGTAAATGACATTTTCCATGACATGTGGGAACATGTTGTCATTTATATCGATGACATAATGATCTTTACCAAGAACAAGACTAGAGTGCAACATCTAGAAATTGTTGCAGAAGTTCTAGGTTGTCTTCATAACCATGACCTTTTCTTGAAGCCATCAAAGTGTCACTTTGCTCAAACTCAAGTTGATTATTTGGGCATGATTGTGTCTAAAAAGGGGGTACAGATGCAACTCAACAAGACTAGTGCTGTTTGGAGTTGGCCAATTCCGAAAACGGTAAAGCAGATTCAAGCTTTCCTTGGACTAGCAAATTACTATCAGCATTTTGTTCCTAATTTTGCGGATATTGCAAAACCCCTTACCTCCCTCACAAAGAAGGACACTCTGTTCCTTTGGACATTGGCTTGTATGACAGCCTTTGTACGTCTCAAGGAAATCCTTACCTCTGAACCCCTTCTTTGTTATCCCAATTCCAAAAAACCCATTTGCATTAAAACCGATGCCTCTGATGTTGCCGTAGGGGCTGTGCTGTCTTATCAGCATGAAGATGGTTTATGGCAACCCACTGCGTATATTTCTCATTCTTTGGACAAAGCAGAATGCAACTATCCTATTTATGACAAAGAATTACTAGCTATCATTTGGGCACTGAAAGACTGGCATCATTATTTAATTGGACAAGATTCTTTCGAGATCTGGACAGATTACAAGAATCTTGAATACTGGAATCATCTGCAAGATTTGTCATCTCATCAAGCTTGATGGCAAATGGTCTTAGCAGAATTCAATTTTAAATTATGCTACAAACCAGGATCATCTAATGGACGAGCGGATGCACTTTCCAGAAGACAAGATCATTTTGATAACAAACCGGACATTAATAAACAAATTGTCATGCTTCCTCTGGATGTTTTTCAATGCATACTTTCTCTTTCTCCTTCTTTCTTCTCTCATGTACAACAAGCATCACTGGACTTACATCTTCCTCCCCATTGGTGTTATAGTTCTGAACAAAAAATTTATTTAAATTGTCGTAAACAAGTTTTTATTCCTGAAGAGCTACGTACCGAAGCTCTTAATTTATTTCATTCTTCACCTTTAGGTGGACATGCTGGGAAAAATCATACAAGCCAGCTTTTATCTCATTACTATTATTGGCCAGGTCTCAATGAAGATGTCGCACATTTTGTTTCTCACTGCTCCACATGCGCAACATTCAAGGGATCAGAAATGGTTATTCCTGTTCGTCCTCTTCCTGTTTCTTCTTCTCCTTGGACAGATATTTCAGTTGATTTCATTACGGGACTTCCAAAGTCAAAAGGCTTTGATGCTATTATGGTTACAGTTGATTGTTTCTTGAAAGAAGTTGTTTTTATTCCTTGTTTTTCTTCTCTTTCTTCTCTTTACATTGCAGAACTTTTCAGGGATCACATATGGTTCAGACACAGACTACCAAGCACTATCGTCTCAGATCAGGGACCTCAATTCATATTGGAGTTTACATCAGAGTTAAACAGAATTCTGCAGATCAAGCAGAAGTTATCTATGGCTTATCATCCAAGAACAGACGGATAAACAGAATGGATTAATCAGGAGTTAGAACAATACTTGAGGAACTTTGTAGCAAAACAGCAGGACACTTGGGCAGATTGGCTCAAAATAGCGGAATATCATCATAACAATTCATATTCAACCTCTACAGAAACTTCACCATTTAAAATAATGAAAATGTATTATCTGTGGCTCGGTTTTGAGCCTCCCACATCAGACAATCCACCTTCTCATTTTCTACAAGAAATGTCTAAATTGTTCAAAGAAGTTAAGGAAGCATTAGAAAAGACAAAAGAACATATGGAAAAGCAGAATATGCACAGCATGCCTATGTATCAGAAAGGCCAGCAAGTTTTGCTTTTGACAAAAAATCTTATGCTTCCTTATCCCTCAAAGAAATTGACCAAGAAGTGAATAGGACTATTCGAGATTCTAGAAGTCATTCTGCATGCAGTTCAATTGCAATTACCCAAAACAATGCAGATATATTCTACAGTTAATATTTCTCAAATCAAACTGTATTTTCCATCTCTTTGAGGTCAAGATATTCTTACTCTGGATCCAATTATTATTACAGAAGAAGGTCATGTGGAATATAAAGTAGATTATATTGTGGATTCTTGAGTTAGAAAAGGAAAACTCGAATATTTGGTCCATTGGACTGGATATGGTGAAAATGATCATACCTGGCAAACAAAGGACAATTTAGCCAACTTACCAGAACTCATCGAAGAATTCCACAAGCTTCATCCCTCCGCACCACATCATCTATTTACCACCAACCTTACTTCTTTCCATTCTTTATTTTCATCATATGAAAACCAAACTGTACAAGCTCCTTTACACGTATCTCGTCTGGAATCCTCAATCTAAAAAGGGGGTAGTGTTATAGTTTGCTTTTTCAATTTTTGATCACGTGATCTTATCTTATCTTTCCACATGGTTATCTAATCTTTTATCTTATCAGGTCATGTGATGGGTCACATGACAGGTCTAGACTCAGGGCATAGGGTTAGCCTCATGTCTTCCGACCAT
>JBBPKN010001425.1:0-16547 GCA_038089275.1 Pulveroboletus cf. rosaemariae | reverse complement strand
ATGGTCAACAAATCAACAAATATGTAGTTGAGTTTAACAGAATTGCATCTCAAGTCCAGGGCTACAGAGAAGGTGCCCTCCACCACTATTTCTATAATGGTCTGCCAGACCACATCAAAGATGACCTTTCCTGTGTTGGCAAGCTGCTGACACTTCTTGAGCTGTGCCAGCTGGCATAGACCATTAATGCTTGCTACTGGGAGTGCAAATCTGAACTTAGTCAACAAGGAAAGTTGTCTCACCTGTTCAAGTCCTCTGATAAACCCACCATATTCTCTGCTTCGACCTCCAGCCCTAATGAATCAAGGAACAAGTCAGCTAATTACCCCAGCTCCTCCAAGTTGTCCATTCTCCAGAAACAGGACTTATCATCCAAGCTTGGTAAGAATGGTAAGCTCACTACTGAAGAATGCAAGCATCAACTGAAGAATCACCTCTGTTTGTTCTGTGGAATCACAGGACATATAGCAAAGGATTGCCCCAAGTCTTCCTTTAAGGTGGCCAAAGCTTGAGTTGCCAAAACCTTCACTCCAGAAACCAAACCAGAGGCCTCTGTCTCAGAGGCGAAAAAATAGTCCGCAGCCTTCAAGACTCCACATGGGCTGAAGGTTGCATTAATCCTTCCTGTGCTTTACTGGAGGTTAAACTTAATGCATCTGTTCTGCTAGATAATACTTCACTTATGCCTCTCGTCACCCTTGTTTCACATAAAATTCCTCCATTTTCCATCCTGATTGACTCTGGTTCTTTAAACTGCTTCATAAACACCAAGTTAGTCAGTACTTACAATCTTCTGACTTATTCCATTTCTCTGTTGCAGCTCCAACTATTTGATGGCTCTTCCAATTCTATAATTATGAATGCCATTGATCTTTCTGTTTGTTTTAACACCAGTAATATTACTCTGATGACATTCTATGTCACTCCATTGAATGGATCTAGTTCTCTTGTTCTAGGACACAACTGGCTTGCCCACTACAATCCATTGATTGATTGGGTATCAAGTTATATCTCATTCCAATCATCTGAACCAAACATGCCAATACCCCCAAGCTTACCTCTGCAGCCTCTGGTTTCTCCACCCCAAGCTGATTCCGAACCCAATTCACTGTGTTCCCATGACCCCAAACCTCTGTCAATTGAGCTACTCAGCTCATTAGCATTCACACAGACCTGTAGCCTTGATGGCTTAGTCCCATTCTATCTACAGCTCTGACCCCCAGAGAGTCATCTCCATTCTGCTTCCATTGCTTCTCCTCCAGCTGACCTTTCCAGAGTTCCCCAGGAATACCACAACTATGCCGATGTGTTTAGCAAAAGCAAGGCATCTACTCTTGTTCCTTATCACAAATTTGACCTGAAGATCAAGCTGGAAGAAGGCACCTCACTGCCTGTTGGCACCACCTATTCTTTATCACCCTTTGAGCTTGAAGCACTCAGAACTTTCCTAGACAAACATCTTGCTACTGGTTTCATCTGACCCTTCACATCCACTCACACTGCTTCTGTCCTCTTTGTTTAGAAGAAGGACAGATCCCTCCGGTTGTGTGTAGATTTCCAAGGCCTCAACAAGATCACAAAGAAAGACCACTACCCCCTTTCATGCATCTCCAATCTTCTGGATGCTCTGAGCCATGCAACCATCTATATCAAACTCAACCTTAGGCACACTTACCATTTAGTTCATATTACTGAGGGCAATGAGTGGAAAACCTCTTTCCATATGCACTATGGCTCCTATGAGTGGCTTGTCATGCCATTTGGGCTTATCAATGCCTCTGCAGCTTTCCAGTGGTTTGTCAATTCTATCTTTGCCAATCTTCTTGATGTTTCAGTAATTGTTTACTTGGATGATATTCTAATTTTCTCTGCTGACTGGACATTGCATACCGAGCATGTCTGTGAAGTCCTCCTCTGCCTCTGGAAGCACAGCCTCTTTGCCAAACCCAAGAAATGCAAATTCCATACCAATTCCACTGAGTATCTTGGGTATCTACTCTCTCCTTCCAGGCTCATGATGTCCTCTGACAAGGTTCAATCCATCCTGGATTGGCCCAAGCCTCACAAGATTAGAAATATCCAGTCCTTCCTTGGTTTCACTAACTTCTACCACCACTTCATCCAGGGCTACTCTGACATTGTTATTCTCCTGACTTACCTTACCTGCAAGTCCATTCATTGGGATTTCAATGCTTCTTGTCATGCTGCCTTCCAGTGCCTCAAGAATGCTTTTACTTCCACTTCTATTTTGACCCATTGGATCCCCAATGCTTCTCTCATTGTTGAGACTGATCCCTCTAACTATGCCATAGCTGTAATCCTCTCACTCCAGTTCCCAGATGACGAGGTCCGCCCTATTACTTTCTATTCCCATACACTCACTGTGCCAGAACTCAACTATGACATCCATGATAAGGAGCTTCTTGCTATTTTCACTGCATTTAAGACCTGGTGTCATTACCTTGAAGGTTCTGATTCTCTGGTGGATGTTGTCACTGATCATAAGAACCTGGAATATTTTGCTATGTCTAAACTTCTGATCCACTGGCAAGCCCAGTGATCAGAGTTTCTCTCTCAGTTTAATCTGATTATCCATTTTCATCCTGGCTGTTTAGGTGCTAAACCTGATGCTCTAACTAGATGATAGGACATCTATCCCAGTGCAGGAAATGGTGACTATGCCCTTGTCAATCTGCATAACTTCCAGCCTGTGTTCATGCAGGAACAACTTGCTGTGTCCCTCTGGGCTTTCTTCCTAGCATCTCCAGTCTTCTGGTCCACATTCCTCTTTGACATAGAAACCCTTCATTGTGACATCATCTTGGCACTCCCTTCTGACTCTACCACCTCTATCCACTATTCCAGTATCCTCCTGTCCAACTCTTGTTGGTCTAGAGATCCAGGAGGTTTCTTGCATTTGGACAACCACATCTATGTCTTTGATGCTTCTGACCTCTGACTCTGGGTCCTCCACTACAAGCACAACCACCTCTTATCTGGACACTTTGGTCAGAATTGGACACTGGAGCTTATTCGCTGAAAGTATACCTGGCCTGGCATTTGAGCATTCATCAAGGAATACATTTCTTCATGTACAGCTTGCACCTGTGCTAAGGTACCCCATCACAAACCCTACAGTTTTCTCAAGCAGCTCCCCATTCCAGAAAAGCCATGGAATTCCATCTCTATGGATTTCATTGAACAGCTCCTGGCTTTCTCCAGTTACTTCACCATCCTTGTTGTGGTAGATCATCTATTAAAGCAGTGTCTTCATTTCTACAGATGACAAGGTAATCTCCCCAGAGCTTGCTAAACTCTTCTTACTCCATGTGTTTTCCAAACATGGAGTTCCCTTCCACATCACCTCCAATTGAGGTTTCAAGTTTGTTTCCCATTTCTTCCATTCTCTGGATCAAGCCCTCAATATCTGTCTCCACTTCACCTCTGGGTATTATCTGGAGGGTGACAGTCAAACTGAGCAAATGAACCAAACCCTGGAGCAGTATCTATGCATTTATTGCAACTATCAGCAGGACAACTGGTTCAAACTCCTGCCCCTTATGGAGTTCACTTATAACAATGCCCCTAATGCTATCACAGGTATTTCCTCTTTCTTCACAAACAAGGGCTACCATCCAAACATCTCTGTGTATCCAGAATGTGATCTCATCTCCATCTGAGCTCAAGAATATGCCATAGACCTCAACTCTCTCCATGTCTTCCTTTGTGAAGAAGTAGCTGCTGCCCAAGTCAGATATCAAGGATTCACAGATGCCCAACAATCTCCAGCACTGGACTTTAAAGTAGGTGACCAGGTATTCATTAAGGCTAAGTACTTTAGGACTATAAGGCCTTCCAAGAAACTCACCAAAAAGAACTTAGGTCCTTATTTCATTATCACTTAGGCAGGCTTGCTGTCCTTCATACTTCGTCTCCCAGAGAATATGAAGTCTGTTCATCTGGTCTTTCATGTTTCTCAACTTGAACCCTCTGTCCCCAACATGATCCCAAATCATGTGCAACCACCTCCACCCCCAGTTGAGATTGACAGTGAACCAAAGTTTGAGATTTCTGAAATCCTAAACTCAAAGATAGATCGTATGCAAAGGAACTGCAAATTACTATATTTGGTTAAGTGGTTAGATTATGAGAATACTGATAAGGAGACCTCATGGCTCCTTGCCACTGAATTAGGGCATGCTTTGGAGATCATTAAGAAGTTTCATTTCTGTTACCCAGACAAACCCAGGCCATCTTATGATTAACCAACTGTAGTGGATCTAGTGATCTAATCACAAGACCCTCTACCTATTCTAAGATCATCTTTTTGATCTCCTTGTCTACCACAGAAATTTTGCCAACCTCCACACACAGTTCTGACAGCTCCACTGCCACCTCATTCTTGCTCTCTGAACTTCCAGCTTCTCTGGTTTCCTTCACCTGTGCTGTTCCCAATGCATTAACCAGCCACTCCAGCAGCTGGTTCTTGCATTTGGCCTCTTGCCATACCTTCTGGCCTACCTCCTTTATTGATGCCCCCATGAGGTGACAGCCCTCAGCCACCTGCTGAAGACCCTCCTCTGTCTCCTCTGAGTCTGCCCTGCTATCAGGCACCCCCTTCTCTCCCACCTTCTGTCTCCACTTTCTCTCTGGCTTTTCCTGGCTGGGGCATACACACCTCACCTTTGCCTCTATACAGGCAAGGCATGATGTCGACTTGCCTGGGCCCACCTGGTACCCCAGTTCCTGGTCATTGCACCTCCAGCACCCTAGTCCCTCTTCCACTCTTCTCTTGCCATTGCCATTACTCAACCCCATCTCCTGGGCTTGGTGAAGCTCCTTCACCTAAGCCAGTGTTAGAGTGCTAGGTCCAGACCCCATTTCCAATACTCACCCATTTCCGGACCACTGCCACTGCTTTCCAAGCCTCCTCTGCTTTCTTCTGAGCCTCCTCCTCTCTCCTCACTTTTCTCCACCACTTCTGCTCAGCATATTTTGCATCACCAAGCTCCTCTTCATCTTCAACGTGCTCCTCCAGGCACTTATCAGACCAGATGTGAATATCAGTGAAGGAAGACATAATGAGGGATACTAGAGTGGAAGTCTCTGGGGTGGTATTTGCTTTTATGGTTTTCTGGCCAGCTAAACTTTGATATCCACTTCACTCACTTATTCATCAAAAGCATGTGCTTCACAGCCTTCAGGGGTTCAGGCCTTAAGAGGGGAATACTGTCATATCCCATGCCAACAGATCAACTCTGCTATGTCTCCAATGCAACTCTGGTTACTTCTACACTTCAAGCTGTGTATTTCCTAGTTCCCTTTACCTCCATTTTCTCCTATCTAATGATTGATTACAACTTTACCTATACTAACTCCATATCATTCTGATACAACTCCATTGTTCCTCTGACCTTACTTTCTGTTCCTGTTCCTTTGTGCCATGCTTCTTTCTGTTACAAACGCTATCGTGCAGTCACCTGACAAGCATGTGACCGTGGGACTTCATTGCCAAATCAAGTTAAACCCTAGGTTATGGTTAAGCATTATTTAATATTCTATTGGCATATGGTTGGGGTTACACTTACGGTTGGATCTAGTATCTCAGATGACAGATGCATCTCCCGATCGGATCTCCGATGAATCTGATCTCGATCCAGAAGAGGGTCAGATCTGATCGTGGCAGATCTCTAGATGGGATTTCCTCGGCCACATGGTTGAGGGTATGGTTTAATCTCCGTTGACCCTGACTTCTATTTATATTTAGATTCCCCTTCCCTTCCATTCTACATAGCCTCTCCCACACCATCCCTTATCCGCATGGCCCGTTTGGTCATATTCTCAGTAAGCACGCCCTATGCCCAATTACCTATTTAAGTAGTTCCCTTTGCCCTGGACCTGGTCTGTGCGCATCTGGGAATAGTATATATAGAGTACCGACCAAAGACTCAGGATCCCAGTCTTGAGCACTTGCTTGTATCCTAGCATGCAGTCACTGAGCATCTAATCAAGTGGTTTACTCTGGATCTCCTGGCTTGATACTCATTCCTCTGCTGTCTATCTTTCATTCCTCGTCACCGCCATAGCAGCAAGCCAGCCCTCAGTTTAGGGTTAGGATCAGAGCCCTTCGTATCAAATCCTGCCAGCATACCGGCCCAAACACCAGGACCCAGCCACAGCCTGGGAGCGCGGAGCTGAGAACGTAATACTTTCTGTCATTACTTAGTTTCAGTTTGACATTATTTGACGTTGTCTCCTTTGACATCTCCATTTGTATCCAGGATGCATTGGCACCTGCTTTGCTTATTAGACAACTCCTTTCATATCTCCATTCCCTCCTTAGATAATCTGTCTCCCTGAGATATAAGTACTGGAGTTCAGTATCTTGTACTTCAGTTTGAAGATCAACCATAATATGACATTACAATCTCCCCCCAGACCCCTTCTGCCTCATGACTTGACATTATACCCTACCCTAAAGTCCCTCAACTTATTCCATGGCTTGACATCATGCCTCTTGTTGGGAAAAAGCCCTCCAGCCAATCCTAAACCTCTGATAGTATTCCAACCCCTCCATAAATCAGGGCACTCAGTACTAGCATAAGGGCACACCACATAAGGTGAAGCCAAGCCCTGTCCACTCTGGAGTTATCCGGAGTACCCTTGGAGTACATTGAAATGTTTATAACACATAGCCTGAAAAGTACTTGGTAAGTTACACATTCTGAAGTACATTACCAGTGGTTTAAAAGCTCCTATAGGGGTGGTAAAAGCCCCTTTCCACTCATCATCTTCCTTCATGCAAATATTAATGGAAGTGGATAATTGTTTTTTATGATATATTTATTTAGATACCTGTAATCAATTACCATTTATTTTCCACCATCCTTCTTGCTGATGAAAAATACTGGTGATGTTTGAGGGGATTTAGATGAATGAATATACCCCTTTTTCATTTCCTTGTCAACAAAGTCTTTGACTTCTTTCATTTCTTCATTTGACAATGGAATGATTTTTCCTTTCTTTGGTATGAAATTTTCTTTTAGTTCAATGGCATGATCCCATGGCTTCCTAGTAGGCATTCTTTTGGATTTGTGCTGTGAAAAAACAGGTAAGAATTCCCATAACTCCTTTGGCAATTCTTTTTTGAGTTGAGAACTTTCTCCTTCTGTTGCTCTTCTGGATACCAAATGTTTATGACATTCTCCTTCACATCTGGGAAAGTCAATGGTTCTTTTTACCCAATCAATATCTGGGTTATGCCTCTTGAACCAATCATAACTGATTAACAAATCCAGCATTCCTAAAGAGGATACATATGTGTTAATTCATTCTTGATGCCACTTACCATCTTTTTTTTTTAAAGCAATATATATAATGACATAATGGGTGATCTTTCTTATGTTTCCTTGAGTCCCATCTGCATTGTAAACAGTTAGTGCTTTTGGTAAGTCTTTTTCATAAAGTCCATGTTTTCAAACATATTTTTGATCAATAAATGTTACTGATGCTTCTGAATCCACAATTGCAAAGGTAAGACTGCAAGATTCCATCTTGAGTCCATTATATCCCCTGACTTCTCCATTTATCTTGACCCTTACACCCAATTTATCATGTTCTTTTCAATTAAATAGCTTTGCTAGATTTTGACATTCTTCACTTCCTATAGCAAATAAATGACCATCAATTTCTTCTGACAGAATTAAGCACCCTATCTCTGGGGCCATGCTTATTTGAGATACTGTCACAGAGGAAGAAACTTGCTTCCATTTCATAGTACAAGGACAAAATTGCAAGAAAAATAAAAACTGATTACATACTGGGAGTTTTGCTTCTAGCTCAACTGACTTCCTTAATCTTTTCCCTGTGCCTCTTTCTGCTTTCACTCTGATTCAAATACATCTTGGAAATAGACTCTAGCCTCTTCCATAGAACCCCATAATACTGACAGAATTTCTTGAAATCTGGCTGCATTAGCCATATTATATACCAGTCTGATTGACACCAGTTCTGCTGTTTGCCATCCATTGGCATCAGGAGAAGAGAAATCCAAAAAACAAACAGGTTGAACATATTGACTCTGAGAAGTCCCTTGTATTCATTGTGCTTGAGAACTGGCTTGCTGTGTAATATGCAACAACCTGATATATTGACCTAAAACATCTAAATCTTGGTGTGTGCTGATCCTAAGTCCTGGGTAGAGCTTTTATGCTAGTGGCTCTGAACTAGGCAAGAGTAAATGAAAAGATAAGAGCCAAGAGTTACAAGAACTGGAAGGTTTAAGTGCACAAGACTGGGGAAATCCAGGCTTGAGCCAACCTCCTTTTATATTGCTACATACTATGCACAGACCATGTAACTGGTGCTGGCCCTAAAGTATTGTACAGTAATCCCTCCAATAGCAATAAGAGAGTGAGGACTTAGAAATACATGAGATAAACATGAGATGTGACATTAGAGTCTAGATTGCTCTAGATCTGTGCCATGTGAAGGTGTGAAAGGTAAAAGTGTGAAATGGTGAAGAGGTGAAAAGGTGAAGGTGTGAAAGGGTCACATGATGTGACAATGTGAAAAGTTGCAATAGTGAGAAGATCAGTCCAAAAAGAGAAAAATTGAAAAAGTGCATTATAACACTACCCCATCTTTAGGTCTTGAATTCCAGGTAAGACAGGGCTAGTGGGACAGAAGTGGTCAAATTGGTGTAGAGTTCGAAACAAGAATGAAAGTCTTTTAGAGATAGACTATAAAGTTTTCAAGGGGCTAATGGATTGTGAAGATGAAAAAATGAAGTTGCTTGGGAAGTGTGTTTGAGATGATCTTCAGGCTCCCATGTATAATCAGATGCATCATATCCTTTCCAATGTACCAGGTATTCCAATTTGCCCTTTTTTAATCTTAAGTCTACCACATATTCCACCTCCTATTCTTCATGTCCTTCTTCTGTTAAAGCAATAGGGTCAGGATGAATGACAGGTTGCTGAGGAAGGGGATTGTGATATGGTTTGACTTGGAAGATGTTGATGACTGGATGGATGCATATATTGACTGGTAACTGCAGTTTTACTGCATTGGGAAGGATATCAATGATGGTGTAAGGGTCTATCCACTTCTGTGATAATTTTTTGGATGAATAGGGAAGGGATAGGTGTTCTGTGGATAACCAGACTTTCTGACCAATCTGATATTGAGGTACCTTTGATCGTTTTGATTCAGCTACTTGAATCATCTTTTCTTTGGCTTTTTCCAATAACTCCTGTATCTGATCATTTGTTCATTGGAATTCTTTCACAAATCCATGTGAGACTTTGTCTGTCTCAAAGCCAAGTCATGGTGAAAACTTCTTTGTGATCAAAAATGGGGTGGACTCCATTGCTGTGGAGAAGGCATTATTATGTGAGAACTCTGCTATTTTTATCCAGTCTGCCCAAGTTTCCTGTTTCTTTGCCACAAAGGTATGCAAGTATTGCTCCAACTCGTGGTTTATCCTTTCTGTTTGACCATCTGTTTGAGAATGAAACGAAGTGGAAAGTTTCTGATGAATGCCAAGGAAGTGGCATAGCTCTTGTATAAATGCTGAGGCAAACTGAGGTCCTCAATCTGAAACAATAGACAATGGCAAGCCATGTCTTGACCAGACATGGTCATGAAATAGTTTAGCTAAATCTGATGAAGAAGTGGTTATTGAACAAGGAATGAAAACCACTTCTTTTGAAAAATGATCCACTACCACTAGGATAGCATCCAATCCATTTGATCTTGGTAGACCAGTAATGAAGTCTGTAGAAATGTCTGTCCAAGATTTAGAAGGTATAGATAAAGGTAAAAGTTTGCCTGCTGGTGCTTTTTGCAAACCCTTCGTGAAGAAGCATGCTTGACAGGTCTTGATATAATTAATAACATCTTGTGACTGTCCAGGCCAATAGAAAAATCTTTTTAATAAATGCAGAGTTCTTCTTTGTCCTCCATGACCTGCAATAGAAGAGTCATGACATATCTTTAATGCTTCTATTCTGAGTTCCTTGGGTATGAAGATTGTATTTGAATGTTCATGTAGGAGATAGCCTTCATCTGCATTATAACACAGCCCTGGCCAGTCTTCGTCAAGAAGAGGACTAGTGGCAGAGATGACATCCTGGATAAAAGAGTTGAAAATGACCAGGCCCCAGTAGGAAAGGGAGGGAAGGGTGGGGCATTGCTCAGGAGAAAGAACCATGACATTCTTGTTAGGTTCATTAACCACTGTTCCATGGTCAAATCACCAGGATAAAGCATCAGCCCACCCATTGGCAGTGCCAGATTTATAAATGATAGTGAAGTGGAACTCCATGAGCAGTTCCACCCAACAAGCCTGATGGGAGGACAGATCCTGGGGCTTTTGCCAATGCTCAAGGGCTTGATGATCCATTCAAATCTCAAAGGAGGTGTGATCAATCAAAAGATAACACCACTCCTTGAGTGCCCTAATAACCACCAACAATTCCTTGTCATAAATAGGGTAGTTCCTTTCAGCAGTGTTAAGAGAATGAGATAAATAAGCTGCTGGACACCAGTCCCCATCTACTAGATAGGAAAGGACAGTGCCAGTAGCTATGTCTGATGTATCCATTTCCACACAGACCAGCTGGGAGGAGTTGGGGTAAACCAAAAAGGGGGCAGTGAACATAATGTTTTTAAGGGACACAAATGCTTTTTGCTGTGGCCCATCCCAGGAAAAAGCTTGATCTTTTTTGGTAAAATTATTCAAGGGCCGACAATATCTGCAAATCCTTGAATAAAGCAGCGATAATAGTTTGCCAGGCTAAGGAAAGCTTGAACATGTTTGAGGGTGTGTGGCTGTGGCCAATCTTGAATGGCCTGAACCTTATTCATCTGCATCTCAACCCCATCTTTTGACACAACCATTCCTAGATAATCCACTTTTTCTTGCATAAAGTGACACTTTGATGGCTTTAAGAACAAATTGTTGTCTTGCAGTCATTGAAGGACTTGGGCTACTAATCATGCATGTTCCTGTTGACTTTTATCCTTGTTAAAAATAATAATATCATCAATATATACTAGAACAAAAGCCCATAAATCATGGAAAATATCATTAACCATTGTTTGGAATGTGCCTGGGCTATTGCACATGCCAAAATACATTACCAGGGGTTCAAAGGCCCCTATAGGCGTGGTAAAGGTGTCCTTCCATTCATCCCCTTGCTGCATTCTGATGTTATTATAACCCCATCTAAGATCTAAGGTGGTAAACATGTCAGAGCCTTTCAGGTGATCAATGAGTGTAGAAATCAAAGGGAGTGGGTATGAATTCTTGATGGTCCACTCATTCAAATATCTATAGTCAATGACCATGTGCTTCCCACCATCCTTTTTACCTATGAAGAAGATGGGGAATGTTTGTGGTGATTTTGAGGGTCTAATATACCCTTTTCTTGTTTCTGTTTCGACAAAGTTCCTAACCTCAGTCATTTCCTTATCTGAGAGTGGAATAATTCATTCTTTTTTTGGCACAAACCCTTCCTTTAGGTCTACTGAATAATCCCAGGGTTTCCTTGTTGGCATTCTTTCTGATTGTTTCTGGGAAAACGTATTCAGAAATTTATGAAACTCTTTTGGTACCTGATTCTTTAGTTCCACTTTATCAGTGCTGATCTGACAAAGCAGTATTGGTTTGCCTGGGATTAGCACTGTTTTCTTTTGCCAATTTATGATAGGGTTATGTTTTTTGAACCAATCATACCCTATAATGAGATCCATTTTGCCTAGCTTTGATACAAGCACAGGTAGCACTTCTTCATGTGCTTTTCCATGTGCATCTGTGAATTCAATATTCAGTAGAACTTTACTTTGAATTCTGCCTCCTGATCCTTTTGTACCATCTGCATTGTACACCTCTACTTGTTGTTCTAGAGGTAATGTTGTTAATCTATGTTGTGAGACAAAGTTAGTATCCACAAATGTTACCACCACTCCTGAATCAATTAAAGCATGGATGGTTCCACACTTATTCCACTGTTTGTTTCTGATTCCTTTTACCTTTATTTCCAATAAAAATTCATCTCTTCCTTTTATTATTTCGAGGTTTTTATAAATATCTGTCAAAGGTGAACTTTGAATACATAATGAATTGATACCCTTTTCTTTTATTTTTTCTGAGGAATTAAGCACCGATTTATTGCCATTGGCCAAGCTCTTTCGAGTCCCCTCATTGGCAGGTGAAAAAACTGTATTCATAGGACAAGAATTAAATAATACAGCAGAAGAAGAAAGAGAAGAGTGACCTCAATCACCTCAATTGATTGAAGTCGCATTTATTTTAAAGCTTTTTGTTCTAAAGAAAATTTGTCCTGCCAGTAAGCTCTGGTGGCCTCTCCATACATACTATTTTCTTCAGAAACCTCTTGGATTCCTGAAGACTGTCCTTGTTTTGCAGCATCTGCTGCCAGTACCTGCATATCCACCATGGGAGCCTCATATGTGTTAGGCTGGCCCTGTACCTTTTCAAAATCCCCAAAGGTTAATATCTGCCTTCAGGTTGTGGCCCTATTATCTGCCGGGGTGCCAGCCTGTGTTCTTTGTGGGTTAAAATCAGGAGAAGGGGTAAAAGGAAGGTTGGAGTGGCAGTCCTTGGCCAAATGCCCCCACTTATGGCATTTAAAACATTCCTTTCCCCCATAACTAACTGCTTCTATCTCCATCAGAGCTCCTCTACCTGGCTGAGTACCAGTGGCAGTGAACCAAGGAAATTGCCACTGCAGACGGGGCTGAAATTGATTGGGGGAGGTAACTGGAGGCCACGGAAGCAGACAGCCAGGAGGTTGCCATCTATTGGCAGGAGCACCACACTCAACTGCCATATGCTCAAAAGCATGACCTATAACTCTAAACTGGTTGATTAGTTCTGAGACCATTTCCTCCAAACCTTGTAATGTTGCATACTGATAAATCCTATATTGGACCTGCTCCCTGAGCAGCTTCATTGCATGGTGTTCATCAATCTCAGCATCTTTTTGCAGAACAATGAAGTCCTGCAAATAGTTATCTATCCTCCCTGTGTGCCTTAGACCTTCTAACTTTTTGAGAGTCTCATGAGCTAGCTTGTCAATATGGAAATATCATTTGATGTCATCGAAGAGGTCTTTTTTGCTGGGCCACCAGTCTTTGTCCAGACAGTCTTCTAGGATTAGCTGGGCGTACTCCTCAGCCTTTCCTTTCATTCAGGATAGTACTCCCACAGTCCTTGTTTGATCATTCTTCCAATCAATGCTATTCTTTCAGACTCTTACTTTTGCCCACCACAATCTCCACTTCTTTCTGTCACCATTCCACTTACCTGGGTCTATGACCTTCCTTCCCATTCCTCCTCTCAACTCTCTTAACAAATCAAATCTTCCATATTGGTTTCTTCAGTCATCTTCTTAAGCTTTGAAGGTAACAATGAAGCCAGGTGGTAGCACCCTTCTAACCAACCTGAATCACTTAGTGGTAGTGGGTCCTGGGTTGAAAACTTGAAGGGGGGTTCTTCAATGGAGGGGCTTGACTCAGGGACCTCTACCTGACTCTCATATTTCTTCTCATTTTGCCTTGGTGCAGACACAACGGACTAGAGAGTGACAGATGTGAGGGGAGGTACAGATGAAGTAAAGACCCTGGGGTTTCTTAAGGACAGTAAAGGGCCTAAGAGTTTTTAGTCTATCTGATGCCACTACCTTTCTATCCCTGGCCCTTGTGGCTTGAAAGTCTAAGGCCATCTGCCTATCAAAAATGTCAAACTTCCTTTGAAACTCCTCTCTTCCTTGTTCATCTCCCTCAAATCCTAAGATAGCTTTGTTGATTAAGTTCCTGAGTTCTTCCTCATGCCCCCAAGGATAAGCGAGTTTGAAGGGCATAAAATAAGGTGACCTTTTTCCTAATTTCCTTTCTGCACAGACCAAGTATGGAGTCTTGTGCAAGTGATATGCAAAAACCTGATGCATTGATCTAAAACACCTAAATCTTGGTGTGTGCTGATCCTAAGTCCTGGGTAGAGCTTTTATGCTAGTGGCTCTGAACTAGGCAAGAGTAAATAAAAAGATAAGAGCCAAGAGTTACAAGAACTGGAAGATTTAAGTGCACAAGACTGGGGAAACCCAGGCTTGAGCCAACCTCCTTTTATATTGCTATATACTGTGCACAGACCATGTAACTGGTGCTGGCCATAAAGTATTGTACAGTAATCCCTCCAATAGCAATAAGAGAGTGAGGACTTAGAAATACATGAAATAAACATGAGGTATGACATTAGAGTCTAGATTGCTCTAGATCTGTGCCATGTGAAGGTGTGAAAGGTAAAAGTGTGAAATGGTGAAGAGGTGAAAAGGTGAAGGTATGAAAGGGTCACATGATGTGACAATGTGAAAAGTTGCAATAGTGAGAAGATCAGTCCAAAAAGAGAAAAATTGAAAAAGTGCATTATAACACTATGGGCCTTTTCCAAAATTGTTGCATGATTTAGGTGCTGCAGGGTTAAACTGCCCTCAACAATCTCTAGCCAAGTGCCCCAGTTTACCACATTTGTAACAAGTCTGCACTTGAGCTGCAACTTGTCTGTCTATCTCCATGAATACCCCTTATCCTGGCTAAGTGCCCATGGCTGTGAACCTAGGCTAATTAGGCCTTGGTGGAGAGAAACATGGTTGATAAGAGTTGATTGGGGAATATTGGGGAGGAGAGTATTGAGGCATGAATCTTGGTGCCAATCTTTCAATGACCATGTGCTCAAAAGCATGCCCTATGGTCTGGCATTGCTCCTGAAAGAGAATGTAATTCTCTTTTATTCTCTGCATACAGACTTGTTGATAGATGTGGTATTGCACTTGTTTCCTCATCAACTTGAGGGTGTGGTCATCACTGATCTCCACATCTCTTCTTAACACCTCAAAGTCTTGAAGATATTCATTGATGAAAGAGATATGTTTCAATCCTTCAAGCTTCTTTAGTGCCTCATGGGTTAGCTCATCTATATGAAAGTAGTTGCAGAGCTCAATAGTAATGCCTGTAAAATCCAGCCAAGCCAATATTCCCATCATTTCTCTCTGCCCTTCTGTATTGAGTTGATACTTTGTTTCCTCATCTCTAAATCTTTCCAGAGTAATCTGGGCAAAACCCTTGGCCCTTCCTTCCAATCTAGACAGCACTGCTGTGGTCAGTTCTCAATTGTTTTGCCATCTTTGTTCATCAACCCAGATTGAGAGCAAAGCATACCACTTTCTTCACTTCTTTTTGTCACCTGCCCACTTCCCTGGATCAGATATCTTCTTTGACTCTCCCATCTTGGTAAGTTCTTCTACCAAGAGTCTCATTATATCTCCACTGTCCCCAGACATAGTTGTCCCACTTGGTGTATAGGTTAATGGCTGGGAGCACCTCTGTGGTCTTTGGTAAGGGGTTGGTGTGTACCATGGCTGGAAAATGGGATCTGGGATGGGATGCTGTTGCAAGAGGATCAAACTGAGTTCTGTTGATTTGGGTTCATTCAACAAACTTGCATATAAATCAAAGTTCAACAGTTTGAACAATCAACTGGGAGGTTTAGGAAATGGTTTTTAGTGTGCAAGATGGACAAAGTAAATGAAGTTGCTCTGTAGTTGCTACTTTCCAATCCCTAGCTCTTTTAGCAATGAAGTCCTTTTTATCTGCTCATTAAATTTGTCAAATCTGGTCTGAAATAATTGCCTTCCCAGGTCATTGTCCTCAAATCCTAATACTGCCTCAAAAATAAACTCTTTTAGCTGCTTCTTGTGTCCCCACAAGTAAACCTTCTTTATCAAAAAATGTTTTTCTGCTGTGAGAGCCCTTGACTAGTAAGATAGTCTTGAGCAAGTGTTACAGTTGACAATTTGAATGTTGTACAAGAGACAATAAACCCTAATCAAGGGCTATGATGTTGATGTTGATAGAGTGAGAGTAATGTGAAGATGATATATTGAGTGAACACTGTACTTGTCATATTCTGGACCTCCAACCCGAATTCCAACTCCATTCCAACCTGGCTTACAATTGGTCTTCATACCTAGTAAGCTGCTCCAGCCCTCTGACTCCCCTCCAGGCAACTCCAGCCCTCCATCACCATTCCAGTCTTCCCCAGCCATGCATGTACACTCCCACCCCTTAGCATTATATGCTCCCCCAGACTTCCACTCCCACTCTACCCATTTTACTTCCAGTCTATCTCTGCTCCAGTTAAGTACTACCCTAGTTCCTCTTCATCATCTCCAGACCATCCTGCTATAACTCCATTATCATTCCTGGTCAGCTACCATTACCATCATTGTTACTATTCCTGTTCCATTCCTGTTCCTTGCTTTCCCCTGTTTCATCCTATCACCCTTCAGTTTCAGTCTGATATGATTGGACATTGTCTTCCTGACATTTCCATTCATTTCCTAGATATCTAGACATCTGCTTTGCTTCTGAGTTTGCACCTGTCTCATTTCATTACACTCCTAGATAGTTCTGCCTCTCTGAGGTATAAGTACTGTAGTTCTGTATCTTGTACCTCAGTATGA
>JBBPKN010001424.1:0-16548 GCA_038089275.1 Pulveroboletus cf. rosaemariae | reverse complement strand
TCTCTGGAGCACCTGGAGTTCTGATCTACCTCCAGCATCAAGGGTTTCATTTAAAAAAGAGGAACTGGTTAAAAGTATACTCATCTTGGTATAGGTTTTAACAGTCTCTTTTAGTAGGATGGAAAGTTTTAACAATTATGCAGTCTCACCTTTGCCATTGTAGATTCAGGAGCATTGGTAACTTTCATAGATCAAAAGTTCATATGGAAACATGGACTCTATGAAAAAGATTTGCCAAAGACTTTAAAAGTCTACAATGCAGATGGCACTGAAGGCAATATAGGTAGGATTGCACATTATGTGATAATTTATATTTCTATAAAAGGAAAAAATGGAAAATGGCACTGAGAATGAATCAACACCTATGTTTCTTCTTTGGGAAATTTGGATTTACTTATAGGTTACAACTGGTTTGCAAGGCATAACCCAGAAATAGATTGGGTTAACAAGACAATTGATTTTCCAAGATGCTCAGCCAATTGCAATATGCATTTGACTTTCAGAAGAGTAATGGCTGAAGAACAAAGCCAATTGGAGAAAGAATTGCCAGAAGAGTTGTGAAAGTTCATCATGGTCTTTTCATAGCATGAATCTGAAAGAATGCCAACAAGAAAACTGTGGGATCATGGAGTAGAGTTGAAAGAGAACTTTGTTCCAAAGAAAGGTCAAATCATTCCTCTAGCACAAGTGGAAATGGATGAAGTATAAAGCTTTATTGATAAAGAAATGAAGAAAGGGTACATTTGTTTTTCAAAATTACCTCAAACTTCACCTGTTTTCTTTATTAGCAAGAAAGATGAAGGAAAAAGGATGGTAATTGACTATCATTATCTTAACAAATACACCATCAAAAACAATTATCCCTTATCCTTGATTTTGACTCTGATTGATAGGCTCAATGATGTGGATCTTTTTACCACTCTAGATCTTTGCTGGGGATACAACAACATTTGCATGAAAGAGGGTGATGAGTGAAAAGGGGCATTTACTATGCCAATAGAAGCATATGAGCCATTGGTCATGTATTTTGGGATATGTAATTCCCTGAGTACTTTCCAGGCTATGGTAAATGACATTTTCCATGATATGTGGGAACATGTTGTCATTTACATCAATGACATCATGATCTTTACCAAGGAAAAGACAGGAGAGCAACATCTTGAAATTATTGCAGAAGTTTTAGGTCATCTCCATGACCACAACCTCTTCTTAAAGCCTTTAAAGTGTCATATTGCCCAACCTTAGGTGGATTATTTGGGCATGGTTGTATCTAAAAAGGGGGTACAGATGCAACTGAACAAGACTAGTGCCATTTGGAGTTGGCCTATTCCAAAAACAGTCAAGCAAGTACAAGCTTTTCTTGGACTAGCAAATTATTATTGATGATTCATTCCTAATTTTGCTGATATTACCAAGCCTCTCAATTCCCTTACAAAGAAGGATGTAACATTCGACTGGACAATGGCCTGTATGGTTGCTTTTGTTCATCTCAAGGAAATCCTCACATTCAAACCCCTTCTTTGTTATCCTGATTCTCTTAAACCCATTTGAATTGAAACAGATGCTTCAGATGTTGCCATTGGAGCAGTATTGTCTTATCAACAGGATGATGGACTTTGGTGACCAGCTTCATACATTTCACACTCTTTGGATGAAGCTGAATGCAACTATCCTATTTATGACAAAGAGTTGCTTGCTATTATTCACACCTTAAAGGATTGGTGCCATTATTTAATTGAAAGAGATTCTTTTGAGATCTGGATGGATCACAAGAATCTCAAATACTGGAAATGGCCTCAAGATTTGTCCTCTTGTCAAGCATAATGGCAAACCATATTGGCTAAATTCAACTTTAAATTATGCTACAAACCAGGGTCTACTAATGGACAAGCTGATGTGCTCTCCAGATGACAGGACCATTTTGATAATAAACTGGATATCAATAAACAAATTGTTATGCTTTTATCAGATGTTTTTCAACAGGTTCTTTCTTTTTCTTTCTTTCCTTATATTCAACAAGCATCAATGGACTTATGTCTTCCTTCCTATTAGTGTTATAGTTCAGAACAAAAAGTTTATTTAAATGACAGAAAACAAATTCTTGTTCTGGAAGAGCTATATACTAAAGCTCTTAATTTAATTTATTCTTCACCTTTAGGTGGTCATGCTGGTCAAGGTCATACTAGCCAGCTTTTATCCAGATATTATTATTGGCCAGGTCTCCATGAAGATGTTGCACATTTTGTTTCCCATTGTTCTACATGTGTGACATCCAAGAGATCAGAAATGGTCATTCCTATTCATCCTCTTTCTATCACTTCTTCACCTTGGGAAGATATTTCTGTTGATTTTATTACCAGACTTTCAGTTTCAAAAGATTTTGATGCTATTATGGTTACAGTGGACAGATTTTTGAAAAAAGTGGTTTTTATTCCTTGTTTCTCTTCTTTTTCTTCTCTTTATGTCACAGAACTTTTCAGGGATCACATATGGTTCAGACACAGACTTCCTAGCACTATTATTTCAGATTGGAGACTGCAATTCATATTGGAGTTCACAAAATGGTTAAATGAAATTCTGCAGATCAAGCAGAAATTATCAATGGCATATTATCCAAGAACAGAAGGGCAAACAGAGTGGATCAATCAAGAATTAGAACAATATCTGAGGAACTTCATAGCAAAATGGCAGAACACTTGGGCAGATTGGCTCAAAATAGTGGAATATTATCATAACAATTTGTATTCAACCTCTACTGAGACATCACCATTTGAAATCACTAAAACATATCATCCACATCTTGGTTTCAAGGCTCCTACATCAGAAAATCTGTTGTCTCATTTCCTTCAAGACATGTCCAAATCATTTAAAGAAGTAAAGGAAGCATTGGAAAAAATGAAAGAAAAAATGGAGAAACAGAATAAGCAAAGCATGCCATCATATCACAAAGGCCAGCAAGTTCTGTTGTCTACAAAGAATTTAACACTTCCCTATCCCTCAAAGAAGTTGACCAAAAGGTGGATTGGATCATTTGAGATTTTAGAAGTTATTCCACATGCAGTTCATTTGCATTTACCAAAAACAATGCAGATTCACTCTACAGTTAACATCTCTCAGATCAAACCATATCTTCCATCTCTTCAAGGTCAAGATATTCTCACACCAGATCCCATTGTGGTCACAGAGGAAGGTCACTCAGAATATAAAGTTAATTATATTGTTGATTCTCAAGTTAGGAAAGGAAAACTCAAATATTTAGTTCATTGGACTGAATATGGTGATTCTAATCATATCTGGCAAACTAAGGATGATCTAGCCAATTCACTGGATCTTGTGGAAGAATTTCACAAACTTCATCCCTCAGCCTCTCAATAACTCTTTAATCTTAATCTCCCATCTTTCCATTCTATGTTTACGCCATATAAAAACCATACCAAAGTGGCTTCTTTATTTGTATCTCATCTGGAATCCTCAATCTAAAAAGGGGGTAGTATTATAGTTTGCTTTTTTATTTTTCTGATCACGTGACCTTATCTTATCTTTCCACATGGTTATCTAATCTCTTATCTTATCTAGGCATGTGATGGGTCACATGACAGGTCTAGACCCAGGGCATAGAATTAGCCTCATGTCTTCAGCCTTGTTTTCATTTCTGTCTCTTTTTTATTTTAGAAGCATTGCTTCCTTTCAGCCATTGGCTATTCTTACAAGTGCTTCTTTTCCATTTGATGGTGCCTCAGGGTCTGTGGGAATATTCCCATCAGGGTCCTGGTCAGTGTGCATTTCTATACTATATAAATACTGTATTCTTAGCACATCTCAAGCCCCAGTCTTGAGCACTTGTATTCTTTACTGCAAGTGGCCTTACTAGCAGCTCCTTTTTCTATCATTACCATCTTCTTTGCTTTTGCCCTTGTTTGGGTTTGATTGTCTCATCATATATTATCCAAGTTCAACAACACAACACTGGTTCTTATATTCAGTAAGCCACTCTAGCCCTCTGACTTTCCTTCATGCAACTTCAGCTCTCTGTCATCACTTCATTCCACTCTAGCTACACTCATACATTTTCTACCTTGCTATCAGTACAAGCTTCTCTGGCCCTTCATTTCTGTTCTGCTCTAATTCCAATCTTAGTTCTGTCTCTGTTTTTAGTATGTATTACCTTAGTTTTCACTTTGTCTTCTCTGGACCACTCTGCCATAATGTTATAAACATTTCGATGTACTCCAGAGTGGATGGGGCTTGGCTTCACCTTATATGGTGCACCCTTATGCCAGTACTGAGTGCCCCAATTTATGAAGGGGTCAGAAACTATTAGAGGATCAGAATTGGCCGAAGGGCTCTTTCCCAACAAAAGGCATGATGTCAAGCCATGGAATAAGTTGAGGGACTTTAGGATAGGGTATGACATCAAGTCGTGAGGCAGAAGGGGTCTGGGAAGGATTGTAATGTCATATTATGGTTGATATTCAAACTGGAGTCCAAGATACCAAACTCCAGTACTTATATACCTCAGGGAAACAGATTATCTAAGGAGGAAATGGAGGTATGAAAGGAGTTGTCTCATAAGTGAAGCAGGTGCCAATGCATCCTGGATACGAATGGAGATATCAGAGGAGACAATGTCAAATAATGTCAAACTGAAACTAAGTAATGACAGGAAGAAATGTGGCACAAAGGAACAGAAACAGAAAGTGAGGTCAGAGGAACAACAGAGTTGTATTGGAATGATACAGAGTTAGTATAGGTAAAGTTGTAATCAATCATTAGGTAGGAGAAGACAGAGATAAGGGGAACTAGGAAACATGCAGCTTAAAATATAGAAGCAACTGGAGTTACATCGGAACATAGCAGAGTTGACCTGTTGGCATGGGATGTGACAGTATTCCCCTCTTAAGGCCTGAACCCCTGAAGGCTGTGAAGCATGTGCTTTTGATGAATAAGTGAGCAGAGCAGGCATTGGGGTTTAGCTGGCCAGAAAACCATAAAAGCAAATACCACCCCAGAGATCTCCACACTGGTATCTCTCATCATGTCTTCATTCACTGACATTCACACCTGGTCTGATGAGTGCCTGGAGGAGTGCATTGAAGATGAAGAGGAGCTTGGTGATGCAAAGTATGCTGAGTGGAAGTGGCAGGGAAAAGTGAGGAGAGAGGAGGAGGCTTGGAAGAAAGTGGAGGAGACTCAGAAAGCAGTGGCAGCAGTCTGGAAACAGGTGAGTATTGGAAGTGGGGTTAGAACCTAGTACTCTAACATGGGCTTAGGTGAAGGAACTTCACCAAGCCCAGAAGGTGGGATTCAATAGTGGCAATGGCAAAAGGAGAGCAGAAGAGGGACCAGGGTGCCTGAGGTGCAATGACTGGGAACTGGAGTGCCAGGTGGGCCCGGGCAAGTCAACATCATGCCTTGCCTGTATAAAGGCAAAGGTGAGGTGTGTATGCTCCGGCCAGGAGAAGCTGGAGAGAAAGTGGAGGTAGAAGGTGGGAGAAGAAGGGATGCCTGATAGCAGGGCAGACTTCAAGGAGACAGAGGAGGGTCTTCTGCAAGTGGCTAAGGGCTGTTGTTTGATGGGGGCATCAATAAGGGAGGTGGGCCAGAAGGTACAGCAAGAGGCCAAATACAAGAACTGGCTGCTGGAGTGGCTGGTTGATGCATTGGGGACGGCATGGGCAGAGGAGACCAGAGAAGCTGGGAGTTTGGGGAGCAAGAATAGTGAGGAGGACAAGGTGGCAGTGGAGCTGTCAGAACTTTGTGTGGAGGTTGGCAAAATTTCGGTGATAGACAAGGAGATGGAAAAGACAGTCTTAGAATAGGTAGAGAGTCTACTAGATCCACTACATTTGGTTAATCATAAGATGGCCCAGGTTTGTTTGGGTAACAGAGATGAAACTCCTCAATAATCTCTGAAGCGTGCCCTAGTTCAGTAGCCAGGAGCCATGAGGTCTCCTTATCAGTATCCTCATAACCTAACCACTTAACCAAATATAGTAATTTGCAGTTCCTTTGCCTATGATCTATCTTTGAGTCTAGGATTTCAGAAATCTCAAACTTCAGTTCACTGTCAATCTCGACTGGGGGTGGAGGTGGTTGCATGCGATCTGGGATCATATTGAGGACAGAGGGTTCAAGTTGAGAAACATGAAAGACCAGATAAATGGACTTCATGTTCTCTGGGAGACAGAGTGTGAAGGATAGCGAGCCCACCTGAGCAATAATGGAATAAGGACCTAAGTTCTTTTTGGCAAGTTTCTTGGAAGGCTGCATAGTCCTAAAGTACTTGGTCTTGACAAATACCTGGTCACCTACTTTAAAGTCCAGTGACAGAGATTGTCAGGCATCTGCAGGTCCTTGGTATCTGACTTGGGTGGCAGCTACTTCTTTATGAAGGAAGGTGTGGAGAGAGTTGAGGTCTATGGCATATTCTCAAGCTCAGGTGGAGATAAGATTGCGTTTTGGGTGTATGGAGATGTTCGGATGGTAGCCCTTGTTGGCGAAGAAAGGGGAAACACCTGTGATAGCATTAGGGGCATTGTTATAAGTGAACTCCATGAGGGGCAGGAGGTCGGACCAGTTGTCCTGCTGATAGTTGCAATAAACATATAGATACTGCTCCAGGGTTTGGTTCATTTATTTGGTTTGACTGTCACTCTCTGGATAATACCTGGAGGTGAAGTGGAGACAGATATTGAGGGCTTGACCCAGAGAACAGAAGAAATGGGAAACAAACTTGGAACCTTGATCAGAGGTGATGTGGGAGGGAACTCCATGTTTGAAAAACACATGAAGTAAGAAGAGTTTCACAAGCTTTGGGGAGGTTACCTTGTCATCTGTAGGAATGAAGATGCACTGCTTCGATAGATGATCTACCACAATGAGAATGGCAGAGTGACTGGAGGAAGCCAGGAGCTATTCAATGAAATCCATAGAGATGGAATTCCACAGCTTTTCTGGAATGGGGAGCTGCTTGAGGAAATCATAGGGTTTGTGACAGGGTACCTTAGCATGGGTGCAAGCTATACATGAAGAAACATATTCCTTGACAAATGCTTAAATGCCAGGCCAGGTATACTCTCAGCAAATAAGCTCCAGTGTCTGATTCTGACCAAAGTGTCCAGATAAGGGGTGGTTGTGCTTGTAGCAGAGGACCCAGAGGTGGAGGTTGAAAGCATTAGGGACATAGATGTGGTTGTCCACATGCAAGAAACCTCCTGGGTCTCTAGACCAATGAGAGTCAGACAGGAGGGTACCAGAACAGTGGATAGAGGCAGTTGGGTCAGAAGGGAGTGCCAAGATGATATCACAATGGAGGGTTTCGATGTCAAAGAGGAATGTGGACTAGAAAATTGGAGATGCTAGGATGAAAGCCTGAAGGGATGCAGCAAGTTGTTCCTGTGTGAACACAGGTCAGAAGTTATGTGGATTGACAAGGGCATAGTTGCCATTCCCCACACTGGGATAGATGTCCCATCATCTAGTTAGAGTGTCAGGTTTAGTGCCTAAATGGCCAGGGTGAAAACAGATGATCAGATTAAACTGGGAGAGAAACTCTGACCACTGGGCTTGCTGGCAGGTCAGAAGTTTAGATGTAGTGAAATATTCCAGGTTCTTATGATCAGTGACAACATCCACTGGAGAACCAGAACCTTCAAGGTAATGATGCCAGGTCTTGAACACAGTGAAAATAGCAAGGAGCTCCTTATCATGGGTATCATAGTTGAGTTCTGGCATAGTGAGCATATGGGAAAAGAAAGTGACAGGGTGGACCTTGTCATCCAGAGACTAGAGTGAGAGGATTCCAGCTATGGCATAGTTGGAGGTGTCAGTCTCAATGATGAGAGGAGCATTGGGGATCCAATGGGTCAACATAGGAGCGGAAGTAAAAGCATCCTTGAGGCACTGGAAAGCAGCATGACAAGAAGTGTCGAAATCGCAATAAACAGACTTGTGGGTGAGGCAAGTCAGGGGAATGATGATGTCAGAGTAGCCCTGGATGAAGCAGTGGTAGAAGTTAGCAAAACCAAGGAAGGACTGGATATCTCTAATCTTGCAAGACTCAGGCCAATCCAGGATGGATTGAACCTTGTCAGGGGACATTGTGAGCCTGGAAGGAGAGAGTAGATATCCAAGATACTCAGTGGAATTGGTATGGAATTCATATTTCTCGGATTTAGCAAAGAGGCCATGCTTCCGGAGGCAGCAGAGGACTTTGTGGACATGCTTGGTATGCGATGTCCAATCAGTGGAGAAAATTAGGATATTATTCAAATAAACAATTACCAAAATATCAAGAAGATTGGCAAAGATAGAATTGATGAACTGCTGGAAAGCCACAGGAGCATTGGTGAGCCCAAATGGCATAACAAGCCACTCATAGGAGCCATAGTGCATATGAAAAGAGGTTTTCCATTTATTGTCCTCAGCAATATGAACTAAATGGTAAGCATGCCTAAGATCAAGTTTGGTATAGACAATTGCATGGCTCAAAGCATCAAGGAGATTGGAAATATGTGGAAGGGGGTAGTGGTCTTTCTTTGTGATCTTGTTGAGGCCTCAGAAATCTACACACAACCAGAGGGATCTGTCCTTCTTCTGGACAAAGAGGACAGGAGCAGCATAAGCAGATATGGAGGATCAGATGAAACTGGTAGCAAGATGTTTGTCCAGGAAAGTCTTGAGTGCTTCAAGCTTAGAGGGTGATAGAGAATAGATGGTGCCAACAGGTGATGAGGTGCCTTCTTCCAGCTCGATCTTCAGGTCAAATTTGCAGTAAGGGGCAAGAGTAGATGCCTTGCTTTTGCTAAACACATCAGCAAAGTCGTGGTATTCCTGGGGAATGCCAGAAAGGTTGGCTGGAGGAGAAGCAATGGAAGCAGAACAGAGATGACTTTCCAGAGGTTGGAGCTGCAGATAGAACAGGACTAAGCCATTAAGGCTACAGGTACATGTGAAGGCTGAGGAGTTAAGTAGCTTGATCAACAGAGGTTTGGGGTCATGGGAACATGGTGAATCAGGTTCGGAGTCAGCTTGGGTTGGAGAAACTGAAGGCTGTGGAGGTGAGCTCAGGGGTGTTGGCATGTCTGGTTCAGATGATCAGAACAAGATACGACTTGATACCCAGTCAATCAATGGATTATAGTGGGCAAGCCAGTTGTGTCCTAGAACAAGAGAACTAGATCCATCCAATGGAGTGACATAGAATGTCATTGGAGTGATATTACCAGTGTCAAAACAAACAGAAAGATCAATGGCATTCATAATCATAGAATTGAAAGAGCCATCAAATAGTTGGAGCTGCAATAGAGGAATGGAATAAGTTGGAAGATTGTAAGTACTGATTAACTTGGTGTCTACAAAGCAGTCTGAAGAACCAGAGTCAATCAGGGTGGAAAACAGAGGAATTTCATGTGAAACAAGGGTAATGAGAGGCATAAGTGAAGCATTATCTAACAGAACAGATGCATTAAGTTTAACCTCCAGTAAAGCATGGGAAGGATTAATGCAACCTCCAGCCCATGCGGAGTCTCAAAGGCTATGGACTATTTTTTTGCCTCTGAAATGAAGGCCTCCAGTTTGGTTTCTGGAGCAGAGGTTTTGGCCATGTGAGCTTTGGCTGCCTTGAAGGAAGACTTGGGGCAGTCCTTTACTATATGCCCCATGATTCCACAGAACAAACAGAGGTGATTTTCCAGTTGATGCTTGCATTCTTTGGTAGTGAGCTTACTGTCCTTATCAAGCTTGGATGATAAGTCCTGTTTCTGGGAAACAGATGACTTGGAGAAGCTGGGGTAATTAGCTGACTTGTTCCTTGATTCATTAGGGCCAGAGGTTGAAGCAGAGGATATGGTGGGTTTATCGGAGGACTTGGACAGGTGAGATGACTTTTCTTGTCAGCTGAGTTCAGATTTGTGCTCCCAGTAGTGAGCATCAATGGTCTGTGCCAGCTGGCACAGCTCAATAAGTGTCAGTGGCTTGCCAACATGGAAAAGGTCATCTTTGATGTGGTCTGGCAGACCATTATAGAAATAGTGGTGGAGGGCACCTTCTTCATAACCCCAGACTTGGGATGCAATTCTGTTAAACTCAACTACATATTTGTTGATTCATTGATCATTCTTTATAGTCAACTGGTCTAGCTGGTGCTCTGCATCTCTGACTGGATCATGGGGTCTGAAGTTGGTCTGGAGTTCCTGAATGAACTCCTTATAATTGTCCATCCACAAGGGGCAGAAGTCAGGATCTTTAGTAAGGAGAAGATCAGGCTCAAACCATTCCAATGCCATGCCCTTAAGGTAGGACTGAGCATAAGTGACCTTGGCTTAGTCATTGGCAAAGGCTTTGAGACAATCCTGGAAATTTAATTCACACTGCACTAGAAAAATGCGGAGCTTCCGGATATTAGTTCCATTGAACTGGTCTGGTTTCCATACTTTGGTTTGCTGTGATGTTTCAGGGGTATGACAAGAAGAGTGAGCTAATCCATGGATGGTGCTAGTGAGATTGGTGATAGTGTCATGGTGAATAGGAATAGGTTCTGAGTCTGGAAAAGGTTCAGGGTCATTCTCCAGAATATTGGAATACTCATTGGAGGGGTCATCTCTGGGTTTATCTGATACTCCTGGCTGGGCGCCACAATTGTCAGGGGTGTGGGGAGGTTGAGGAATCTTGGAACCATCAGGGACTTTATCAACTTGAGTGCTGGGTGTGGATGAGTGGGAGGAAGCAGGAGCCTGTGAGGCTGAGCCTGGTGTACAGTGAGCAGAGAAGCTCTTAAACTGATCTAGGACAGCATGGGAGTGAGCTCTGGTTACATGGATAGACATGATAGCAGTACAAGCACAAGCAGGAGTTTGAATATACTGTTATAAATGTTTTGATGTACTCTGGGGGTACTCTGGATAACTCCGGAGTGGACAGGGCTTGGCTTCACCTTATGTGGTGCACCCTTATGCCAGTACTGAGTGCCCTGATTTACAGAGAGGTTGGAAACTATCGGAGGATCGGGATTGGCCAGAGGGCTTTTTCCCAACAAGAGGCATGACATCAAGCCATGGAATAAGTTGAGGAACTTTAGGATAGGGTACGACATCAAGTTGTGAGGTAGAAGGGATCTGGAGGGGATTGTAATGTTGTATTATGGTTGATATTCAAACTGAAGTCCAAGATACTGAACTCCAGTACTTATATACCTTAGGGAGACAGATTATCTAAGGAGGGAATGGAGGTATGAAAGGAGTTGTCTCATAAGTGAAGCAGGTGCCAATGTATCCTGGATACAAATGGAGATGTCAGAGAAGACAACATTGAATAATGTCAAACTGAAACTAAGTGACAACAGGGAGAAACATGGCACAAAGGAACAGGAATAGAAAGTGAGGTCGGAGGAACAACAAAGTTGTATCAGAATGGTATGGAGTTAGTATAGGTAAAGTTGTAATCAATCATTAGATAGGAGAAGACAGAGGTAAGGGGAACTAGAAAACATGTAGCTTAAAGTGTAGAAGCAACTGGAGTTGCATTGGAACATAGCAGAGTTGACCTGTTGGCATGGGATGTGACACATAACTCTGTACCTTATCCCACTCCTACTTTCAATTACTATTACTATTACTGTTACTATTTTTTGTTTCTTCTTGCCTCTTTCTGCCATTATTTAGTTTCAGTTTGACATTATTGTATATTGTCTGCTCTAACATCTCCATTTATATCCAGGTTGCATTGGCACCTGCTTTTACTTTTGAGACAACTTTTTTCATATCTTCCTTTCTTTTTTATGTTATAGTTTGCATTTTTAATTTTTGATCACATGACCTTATCTTATCTTTATCACATGGTTATATAATCTTTTATCTTATCTAGTCACATGATGGGTCACATGACAGGTCTAGACTCAGGGCATAGGATTAGCCTTATGTTTTCAGACTATATTTTATTTTTATTTTCTTTTATTTTAGAAGTACTGCTCCTTTTCAGCCATTGGCTATTTTCATGGTGTCTTTTTTTCCATTTGATGGTGCCTTAGGGTCTGTGGGAGAATTCCCATCAGGATCCTGGTCTGTGCACATTTCTGAACTGTATAAATACTGTAGCTATAGCATATCTCAAGCTCTAGTCTTGAGCATTTGTATTATCTAGTGCAAGTGTCTCTATACAACTCATTTACTTGCTTTTATCTCATCACTATCAACATTGATAAGCCCTTGATTAGGGTTATCTCTTATCTGTACACTATCCCATATTGAGATTGTAACACTTGCTTAAGATTACATTACTAGTCAAGGGTGCATATCACAAAAAATCATCTTATGAAGAAAGAATATTTGTAGGGACATGAAGAACAGCTTAAGGAGTTTATTTTTGAAGTGGTCCTTGGTTTTGAGGACAAAAAATTCAGAAGTCAATTGTTTTAATGAAGATTTGACACATTTGATAAACAGACAAGAAAGAACTTCATGGCTAAAAGAGAAAGAGATAGGAAAGTAGCAGCATCAGAACACATTAAGTCACTCCATCCATCCCACAGTTTTAAAACTGTCTCTTATACCCCCCAACTAGTTGCCCAGTGTATCAAACTTCAACCTATATGTCAGCAGCAGCAATAAGCCAGAGTCAACCAAACTAGGTTTAATTCTATCAGTACCAGGCCAAATTATCCCAGATCTGGTATCCCAGCCTTGGTATGCTCCAATTCCATACCAATGCCCAATCTGCTCCTGGCAATCAATCTCTACTATGAGTGGGACAACTATAAGTACAGATACTAGAAATATAATGAGACTTCTTTTAGAAGAATTTATCAAGATAGGAGGGTCAAAGAAAATAGTGGACCCTGGTAAATGGAGTGGAGACAAGAAGAAGTGAAGGAAGTGGTATACTTCCTTGTCAGTATGGGTGGATGAACAGAGATGGAAGAACAATTAAGAACTTACAGCAGCAGTTCTCTCAAGGTTAGAAGGAAGGGTGGAAGACTTCATGCAAATCACTCTGGAATATTTTAGAGATGTGAAAACAGAGTATAGATTGGTGCAGGATGGAAGCAGGGAGATGTTGGAATTGGCAGCCTGGCCAGGTTTCCAAGGCATTACAATTAAGCTTTGAAATTATTTTCACATTGATGAGCTTACATACAAAGTATTGAAGAAGCTGGAAGGGTTGAAACATACCTCATCCATAGATGAATATCTTCAAGATTTCAAGGTACTAAGGAGAGATGCAGATATAAGCAATGACCACACTTTAAAGCTTATAAGAGAGTAGATTCAATACAGGGTATACCAACAGGCCTATATACAAGGCATCAAAGAGGATTATATCCTTTTTATAGAACAATGTAGAATGATTGGTCACACATTCAAGCATATGGCCATAGAAAGATCAGCTCTATGTTTCACTCCCAGATATCCACCTTCTTGTTATCTGCCCACCAACACATATTAACCTTATTTTACTCTCCAACAATCAAATCAACCTCACTTTATGGCCACAGGTATTTAGCCCAGAAGAGGAGCCTCTATGGAGATAGATTGACAGGTGCCAATATAGGTCTGCACCTGTTTCAAATGCAGCAAGCCAGAACATATGGCAAGAGATTACAGAGGTGTGTTTAATTCTGCAGCTCTAAGACCATCAAATAACTTTGGCAAAGGGCCTTAGTATTAGGGGCAATAGCAGACACAACAAGGAGCACAGGCTCAATATGTACAGCCTGTATGATTTTCAGAGTTTTCACCTTCAGATCAAAATGGTTGGCAGATAGTGGAGCCAGTTGCCATTGGCCTAGTATATAACATGGCAGATGCACAGAGATTTCAGAAGATCCCTGCAGCATCATGGAGTAGTATGGATAAAGCCTGGGCATATTTCCAAGATGTCTTCAAGACTGAAAGGAAGCATAAGGAAGCTTAGGGAAAAGTTTGAGGGATTCTGCAAGGCTAGTAGTAAAACTCCCAGTATGTAAATCATTTGCTTCTTCTTCATTTTGTATTTATATGATGAAATGGAACAACATTTCCTCTTCCATGATAGCATCTCAATCAAGTGTGGCCCCAGAAATAGGGTGCTTAATTCCATCTAATGATATTAACAGACATTTATTTGCAAAAGGAAGTGAAGAAAGAAAAGATCTAGCCAAATTATTTAACAGGAAGAAACAAGATGAATTAGGAGTAAGTGTCAAGATTGACAGGGAAGTAAGAGAAAGGAATGAATTTAAAATGGAATCATGTGGTTTAACCTTTGCCATTATAGACTCAGGAGTGTCAGTAACTTTCATAGATCAAAAGTTCATATGGAAACATGGACTTTATGAAAAAGATATGCCAAAGCCCTTGAAGGTATACAATGCTGATGGAACTAAAGGTAATATTGGGAGGATTGCTCATTATGTCATCATATATATAGCTATAAAAGGAAAAAAAAGGAAAGTGGCATTAAGAACAAATTAATGCTTATGTTTCTTCTCTAGGAACTTTGGATTTATTAATTGGATATGATTGGTTTGCAAGACATAACCCAGAAATAGATTGGGTAAAGAAAACAATTGATTTCCCTAGATGTTCAGCAGATTGTAACATGCATCTAATGTCAAGAAGCATTACAGCAGAAGAAAGTTCACAGTTGAAAAAGGAATTATCAAAAGAGTTATGGGAATTTTTACCAGTGTTTTTTCAACATGAGTCAGAGTAAATGCCTACTCAAAAACCATGGGATCATGCAGTGGAGTTAAAAGAAAACTTCACTCCAAAAAAAGGTTATATTATTCCTTTATTAAATGAGAAAATAAAGGAAGTAAGAGAGTTTGTGGATAAAAAAATGAAGAAAGGGTATATCAGATCTTCTAAATCTCCACAGACATCACCAGTTTTCTTTATCAGCAAGAAAGATGGTGGAAAAAGAATGGTAATCAATTACAGGTACCTGAATGAATATACCATCAAAAACAATTACCCATTATCTTTGATTTAAATGCTAATTGATAGGTTAAATGGAGCTGATATATTCACAACCCTAGATCTACAATGGGGTTATAACAATATTCAAATAAAGGAAGGTGATGAATGGAAGGAAGCATTCACAACCCCTATAGATACTTTCAAACCATTGGTTATGTATTTTGGCATGTGCAATTTGCCAAGTACCTTTCAAGCAATGGTTAATGATATCTTTCATAACATGTGGGAGCATGTTGTCATTTATATTAATGACATCATGATTTTTACAAGAAACAAGAATCATAACCAACATCTTGAAATTGTTGCTAAGATTTTAGATCATCTCAGATATTACAATTTATTTTTTAAACTGTTCAAATGTCATTTCACACAAGGACAAGTGGATTATTTGAGCATGGTTATGTCTAAAAAGGGGGTACAGTTGCAATTAAACAAAACCAGTGCAGTCTGAAATTGGCCCATTTTAAAAACAGTCAAGCAAATTCAAGCTTTTCTAGAACTTGCAAATTATTATTGGTGATTTGTATCAAATTTCGCAGATATTGCTCACTTTCTTAATTACCTAACAAAGAAAGATATCAAATTTGAATGAATGTTGGCTTGCATGGCTGTGTTTGTTTGACTTAAAGACATCCTTACCTCCAAACCTTTACTTTGTTATCCCAACTTCTTTAAGCCCATTAGACTGAAAACAGATGCATCCAATGTTGCCATAGGAGCTGTTCTATTATATCAACAAGAAAATGGTCTTTGGTAACCTGCAGCATATATTTCTCATTCCTTGGACACTGCCAAATTAAACTATTCAATTTATGACAAGGAATTATTGGCAGTTATATGTGCTCTTCATGACTGGAGACATTGTTTAATTGATTGAGATTCTTTTGAGATCTGGACAGATCACAAGAATCTTGAATACTGGAAACAACCTCAAGATCTATTGCCTTGTTAGACATGATGGCAAGCTACTTTAGCAGAATTTAATTTCAAGATGATTTACAAACCAGGTTCAACAAATGGTAGATTGGATGCATTTTCCAGACAACAGGATTATTTTGATGATAAACCAGAACTAAACAAACAAATTATTATGCTATCTTCCTCTATCTTTGTCATATCCCAGACCTTCAACCCAACTCTGACCCCATCCTGACCTGGCTTACAATTGGTCTTTGTACCTAGTAAGCCACTCTAGCCCTCTGACTCCTCTCCAGGCACCTCTGGCCCTCTGTCACCATTCCAGTCTTCCCCAGCTATTCATGTACACTTCCTATCCCTTAGTATTATACACTCCCCTGGGCTTCTGCTCCTACTCCACCCCATTCTGTTTCTAGTCTATATCTGCTCCAGTTAAGTACTACCCTAGTTCCCTTTTATCATCTCTGGAATGTCCCAGTATAACTCTGTTACCATTCCTGGTCTCAGTTACCATTACCATCATTGTTACTATTTCTGTTCTGTTCCTGTTCCTTGCTTCCCCCTGTTGCATCCTGTTACCCTTCAGTTTCAGTCTGACATAATTGGACATTGTCTTCCCTGACATCTCCATTTGTTTCTTAGATATTTAGACATCTGCTTTGCTTCTGAGTTTGCA
>JBBPKN010001423.1:0-16582 GCA_038089275.1 Pulveroboletus cf. rosaemariae | reverse complement strand
TGACAACTCTGTTTCCGCTCTTGGATATTTCCTTCTTTTTTGTATGTCATCTTAGGACCTGTCCTTCTGTTTTCCCTGGGTATTTTTTTCCTGGTAGACCTTCTGCTCTTCTGCATCTTCTAGGAATTCTTTTTTTCTGGATATTTCTTCCTTGGTGATGATTCTGCTCTTCTGTGTCTTCTGGAAATGCTGCTCAATTCTTTGAAACATCTCCAAATCCCTCCATTATTTGCCTTGGGAATTCCTTGTTCTTCTGGCCTTGTTCCAATAACTCCATTTCTCTTTGCCTTCTATTCCCATTTCTTCTAACCTGTCATCTGGGACTTGTTCTTTCATTTTCCCTGGGTTCTCCTTCCTCTTTGGGGATATTTCTGCTCTTCCTGCATCCCCTGGGACCTCCCTGTTCCTGTGCCTGTCTTTTGGGTTGGCCTTTCCTTCTGGTCTCCCTCCCACCTTTTCAGATCCTTCTGTCCAATTTTCATTTTGCATCTTGCATTGCCCCTAGCCCCTTTATTTTCTATCTCCTAGTTGATAATGGAACATCGATCTTTGAGGAGGGGATAGCATCTAGTGACCACACTCATAATCACTGCTTACATCTAGCAATCTGATCTCCCTGCACTCTTGCCCTTCCCTCTGTTCCCACTTGCCTCTCCAGTCCCTCTCTGGTCCCTTCTGCCACAATGCCCAGGCTACCTGGTCAACTGTCTACCTTTTTGTGCAATAACCAGACATGCTCTGTGCCAATTGCCCCCTCCAACCACCCTTACCACTTGTGCAGTGACTGATCCCTACCTATGTTGACTGCATCTATCCCTGATTATTTCCAATCATCTCCATCTCTCTCCCAAGTAGCCCATCTTCTTTCCCTTGTTACTGCACATAGATAATGTGCAATTCAATCAGTACATCTGTCATTTGTGTATACAGGAGGTGAGACCAGCAAGCAACCCTTAGTGGAATATCCACTCCTCTGGATTCTCTTTGACTGCCACTCTGCTGTCCTCCTGCTTGGTCTCAGCCTCAAGGTTGACAGGGATGACCCTTGGTCCCCCTGCCACAATATACCCAGCCTGATGACCTTCTGCCAGCTTGATCTTGACTAGATTACAAAGGAGCTGGTTCTGCTCCTTCATCTCTTGGCAAAGGTGACCACTGACCTCTTGAATGGTGTCTGCAACCAGGTGGTTCCCCACAGGCTCTGACCCTTCACCTCCCCTGACTGCTGAACTTCTGGATTGTGTCTGCTCTGCCCCTCTGGCTACTTCTCCCATGCCTTCAGTTCCAGACTTCTGTCCTCCTGATAATTATGTAGTATGCCTCCAATCTAAAACCATACAGCTGGCTAACCTCCTCCTTGTACACTCCAGATATTTGGCCTGCATTAGGCCCACCCCATCGAGAGGATGAGGAGCTAGTTGTTCATCAGACCAGTATTGGAGCTCACCAAATAAGGACATCAGGAATGGGATATGTCTTTGACATTTCTACTCCTACCTGCTTTATCAGAATCTCACCCAACTCCAATTTAGCTCCAACCCCTAGCCACATAATGAACTGTCTTGCTGGCAATCAGCACATTTCAGTTCCCTTTGGAGATAAAAAAACCTTTCTCAACTCCATTTCTTCCTCACCCTAGATCTGATCTTCCCAATATTTATTTTGTAGTCTCTGTTTAACTATCAGACTCTAGTCCAATTTCTGACCTTCTTTCCAGAAGTCCTTCCAAAGCCCTGTAACTCTCCACTTCTACCTCCTTTGTTCCTTTTTAGTTTCTCTGTTTTTATGGCAGAAGTAACCATTTTGACATCAGGTTCTAATCTCACACCTTTGGGAAATTCACTATTTCTTCCATTTGTTCTTGGCTGTCCTTTTGTCCTCCTTATTGCCCCATGACCACCCAAGGTACCACTTGCCTGATCATGAGATTTTATTTTGACAGATTATTACAATTTGTGGGAATCTTACTTTCTGAACATACTCTGCATTTTCTCTGAACTTGTTCACTCAAGGCTTGAAGCCTTCACTTCAGAAGTCATTAACCCCCTTTTTTGTACCCTAACTTCCGACCCCCCCAGGTCATTCCCAAATCCTGACCTCTGTTATGAAGACAAACTAGAGTAATTACTATACTACTCTAGTACCATTACATCTTTGTCATCTCCCCTTTCTGCTTCCTCCTGGACCCCCATTCTGAGTTCTGCCACCTCTTCTGCCACCTCTTCCTCTTTACTGTCCTCTAGCCCACTCTTCACATCCTCTCTGCTTACCTTTCACACAGGATCAAGAATATCAACCAGCTGCACTAGTAGCCAGTTCTCCCTTCTTATCTCCCACACCACCCAGCCCTTCACCTCCCATATGGTTGTCACCTGCTTGGCACCACCCTCTGCTCCCTCTGAGAAAGCTCTCTTTTCAGGCCACTCCTCCTCCATATCCCTCTAATGCTGCTTTCACATTGGCTTCTTCTCCTCTGGGCATTCACACCTTGTCTTGGCCTCTTGACAGGCCAAGCATGATATGGACTTCCCCACACCTACCTTACACTCCATCCCCCTATCTATGCATCTCTGGCATGCTGGTGCCTCCTCTGCCCTCTGCTTCCCCTTGTTGTTGCTGGGCTTCACTTGAGCCTGCACTTATGCCACCTGATAATCATTAGTTGTGCTATTCACAGGATAATGACTGTGGTACTCACCTTTTCTTGGGCAGCTGCCTCTGCCATCCTCTAGGTCCTCTCAGCCTTCTCAGCCTGCCTTTAGGCAGTCTTCTTTGCCATCTTCCAGGCCTCTTCTGCCCTCCTTCATTTCTCCTCCTTTCTTACCTTCATGCATCTCTTGTGCTCAGCATATTTGGCATTGCTTAACACCTTATTATCATTGGTGCACTCTGCGATGTGTTTGTCAGCTCAGACCATGATATTGTCAAAAGCCATCATGTTGTTGTAATAAAGAAAGGACAAGCTACCAATGGAGTCCCTGTTTTTATTCATGAGTGAGCCAAGAAACTCCACTCTTCCACCCCATTGTCACTAAACAAGGTTGTGTGCTCATTACCTCCACAACCCTCCACTCTACTCCCATTGTTACTAAAGCAAGTAATTACATGTCCATCACCACACTATTGCAAATCACACATCTATACCCTCTGTACCCTGGGCCAATGGCCTTCAAGGGTTCAGACCTAAGAGGGAGATACTGTCATATCCCAGACCTCTGACCCAACTCTGACCCCATCCTAACCTGGCTTACAATTGGTCTTCATACCTAGTAAGCTACTCTAGCCCTCTGACTTCCCTCCAGGCAACTCCAGCCCTCCATCACCACTCCAGTCTCCTCCAGCTATGCATGTACACTTCCCACCCTTCAGCATTATATGCTTCTCTGGACTTCTGCTCCTACTCCACCTCATTCCACTTCTAGTCTATCTCTGCTCCAGTTAAGTACTACTCTAGTTCCCCTTCATTATCTTCAGACTGTCATATCCCATGCCAATGGATCAACTCCACTATGTCTCTGATGCAACTCCAGTTGCTTTTATGCTTTAAGCTATTATAGTCCATATTTTACACTTTTCAATCACATGACTTTATCTTATCTTTCCATGTGGTTATCTAATCTTTTATCTTATCAGGTCATATGATAGGTCACATGACTGGTCTAGACCCAGGGCAGAGGGTTAGCCTCATGCCTTACACCTGTTATTAATTTCCACTATTCTTTCATTTTAGAAGCCTTGTTCCTTTCAGCTGATTGGCTATTCTCATGAGTGCTTCTTTTCCATTTGATGGTGCCTCAGGGTCTGTGGGAATTCTCCCATCAGGGTCTTGGTCCATGCACCATTCTGTACTGTATAAATACTGTAGCCCTAGCATGTCTCAAGCCCCAGTCTTGAGCACTTGTAACATCTAGTACAGTATTCACTCATATATTCTCTTTTGCTTTACTCTCACCACATTGACATTGACATTGTAGCCCTTTATTAGGGTTTATTGCTCTTCTGTACACTGTTCAACATTGCTCATAACACTTGCTCAAGACTAAGGTTACCTAGTCAAGGGCTCACATAGCAGAAAAACATTTTGATGAAGAAAGCATACATCTGGGGACATGAAGAATAGTTGAAAGATTTTGTTTTCAAAGCCATATTGGGTTTTGAAGACAATGAATTAGGAAGGCTTTTCTTTCAGACTAGATTTGACAAGTTTAACAAACAGATACAAAAAGACTTCGTGGCTAAAAGAGAAAGAGACAGAAAGGTAGCAGCATCAGATTGACTCTGTTCTCTCAGATCATCCAAAAACTTAAAAACCATATCCTGAGTCTCACAAACAGTAACCAATCCTGTTGAACTTTAACCCCTATACAAGCTCATCAAACGAGCCAGAATCAACAGAGCTAGGATCCATTCTATCCCAGCAGCAACCCCAGCAGAATTCTGATCCAGTACCCCAGCCGAGATATACCCTGATCCCTTACTCCAGGCCCCAGTGCCCCTCCCAGTGATTGACCCATACTATAAGTGGGACAAATATGAGTTCGGATACTGGAGATATGATGAAACTCTTGGTAGAAGAACTTACCAAGATGGGAGGATTGAAGAAAATTAGTGATCCAGGAAAGTGGTCAGGCAATAAGAAGAAATGGCGGAAGTGGTATACCTCTCTTTCAGTTTGGGTAGATGAGCAAAGATGGTGGAACAACAGAGAGTTAACCGCAGCTGTTCTATCCAGATTGGAAGAAAGAGCAGAAGGATTTGTGCAGATCACCTTGGAAAGGTTTAGAGATGCCAAAACTAAGTACAGGTTGAATGTGGAAGAAGCAAGGGAAATAATGGGACTGGCTGCCTGGCCAGATTTCACAGGAATAACAATTGAGCTTCAAAACTACTTCCACATTGATGAACTAATGCATAAAGCTTTGAAGAAACTAGAGGGGTTAAAACATATTTCTTCAATTGATAAATATCTTTAGGATTTTGAGGTATTGAGGTAAGATGCAGAGATAAGTGATGACCATGCCCTGAAGCTGATGAGAGAGCAGGTTCAGTACAGGGTATATCAGCAAGCCTGCATGCAGGGAATAAAGGAGGATTATATCCTCTTTCAAGAGCAATGTTGCATGATAGGGCAAGCCTTCAAGCAGATGGCAATAGAAAGAACAGCTCCTAGGTTCACACCTCATTACCCTCCTCCTCAATACCCTCCTAACAATTCCTACCAACCACATTATCTGCCCCCTTGTTCAAATCAACCTCAGTTTATGGCAATGGGTACACAGCCAGGTAGAGGTGTGCCTATGGAAATTGACAGACAGGTGCAACAGCAGGTTCAAACCTGCTATAAATGCAGAAAGTCAGGACACTTGGCAAGAGATTGCTGAGGAGTTTTTAACCCTACAGCTCCTCACCCATCAAACAATTTTGGAAAAGGTCCTCAAAGGGCCAATCCACAAGCACAATAAACACAAGGAACCTCTCAAGGTTAATATGTACAACCAGTTTGTTTTTCTGATTTCACACTGCCAGATGAAAATGGATGGCAAACTGTGGAGCCAGTATCTCTTGGACTGGTTTACAATATGGCTGACACAGTAAGGTTCCAAGAAATCCCAGCCACTTCTTGGGGATCAATGGATGAAGTGCAGGTGTATTTTCAAGATGTATTTGAGTCAGAGAGGAAATAGAAGAAGGCTTTGGAAAAAGCCTAAGGGAGTTAGTTCAGCTAAAGACAAAGCTCCCAGTATATAATCAGTCTTCTTTTCTATCATCTTTTTGTCCTTGTACTATGAAATGAAAGCAAGTTTCTTCCTCTGTAATGGTGTCTCAGATGAGTATGGCTTCAGAGATAGGATGCTTAATTCTGTCAGAAACTATTGATGGACATTTATTTGCTATAGGAAGTGAAGAACACAAGGATCTAGCAAAATTATTTAATAGGAAAGAAAGAGATGAATTAGGAGTAAGTGTAAAGATAAATGGAGAAGTAAGAGGACATAATGGGCTCAAGATGGAATCTTGTGGCCTTACCTTTGCAATTGTGGATTCAGGAGCATCGGTAATGTTCATTGATTAGAAATATGTGTGGAAACATGAACTTTATGAAAAAGATTTACTGAAAGTGCTAACCATTTACAACACAGATGAAATACAGGGTAATATTGGAAAAATTGCACACTACATGATTATATATATAGCATTAAAAGGAAAAGATGGTAAGTGGCACCAAGAACAAATAAATGCTTATGTTTCTTCTTTGGAAACATTGGATTTATTAATTGGTTACAACTGGTTTAAAAGACATAACTCAGATATTGATTGAGTAAAAAGAACTATTGATTTTCCTAGGTATGAAGGGGATTGCAAAACTCATCTAGTATCAAGAAGGGTAACTAAAGAAGAAAGTTCACAATTAAAGAAGGAATTACCACAAGATCTATGGGAGTTTTTACCAGTTTTCTCCCAGCATGAATCCAAAAGAATGCCTACAAGAAAACCATGAGATCACAGCATAGAGTTAAAAGAAAACTTTGTGCCAAAAAAGAAAAGAATCATTTCTTTATCAAATGAGGAAATGAAAGAGGTTAGAGAATTTGTTGACAAAGAAATGAAAAAAGGATATATTAGGTCATCAAAATCACCTCAAACATTGCCAGTGTTTTTTATTAGCAAGAAGGATGGTGGAAAATGAATGGTAATAGATTATCATTATCTCAATAAGTATACAATAAAAAACAATTATCTGCTTCCTTTAATTTCTATGCTAATTGATCGACTAAATGATGCAGATATGTTCACAACCCTAGATCTCAGATGGGGTTATAATAACATTTGAATGAAGAAAGGTGATGAGTGGAAAGAAGCATTTACCACTCCAATAGGTGCTTTTAAACCACTGGTAATGTACTTTGACATGTGCAATTTGCCAAGTACTTTTCAAGCAATGGTCAATGATATCTTCCATAATATGTGGGAACATATGGTAATATATATTGATGATATCATGATTTTTACCAGAAACAAAACAAGGGAGCAGCATTTCAAAATAGTTGCTCAAGTATTAGGTTGTTTTTGTGACAATGATCTTTTTCTTAAACCATCTAAATGTCATTTTGCCCAGTCACAAGTTGATTATCTAGGAATGGTTGTATCTAAAAAGGGGGTACAAATGCAGCTAAATAAGACCAGTGCTATTCACAGCTGGCCCATTCCTTGTACCATTAAACAAGTTCAAGCATTTTTAGATTTAGCAAATTATTATCGAAGATTTGTCCCTAATTTTGCCAATATTGCATGGCCTCTCAATTCTCTCACAAAAAAGGAAATCAAATTTGAATGGACAGCAGCCTGTATGATGGCATTTATTCACCTTAAAGAAATTCTCACATCTGACCCCCTTCTCTGTTATCCTGACTCTTCTAAACCCATGTGCATGGAAATGGATGCATCTAATGTTGCCATTGGTGCAGTCCTTTCATATCAACAAGATAATGGTCTTTGGCAACCTGCAGTGTTTATCTCCCATTTCTTGGATGCAGCAGAATTAAATTACCCAATTTATGACAAGGAACTCTTGGCTGTTATTCGCACACTTCATGATTGATGGCATTATCTTATCAGATGAGATTCTTTTAAAATATGGACCAATCACAAAAATTTGGAATATTGGAAACATCCACAAGATCTCTCTCTCCAACAAGCTCATTGGCAAGCTACACTTGCTGAATTTAATTTCAAGATGGTTTACAAACCAGGATCATTGAATGGTAAAGCAGATGCTTTATCTCAACAACAAGATCATTTTGACAATAAACCCAAACCAAATAAGCAAATTCTTATGCTTTCTCCTTTGGTGTTTCAATGTGCCATCAGTTTTTCTTCCTCTTTCTTTTCTCAAGTTCAAGCAGCATCAGTGGATCTTCAGCTTTCTCTCCACTGGTGTTATAGTCCCAAAAACAAAGTATATTTAAATCAAAACAATCAAATTTTTATTCCAAAAGATTTATGAATAGAAGCTCTTAATTTGTTTCATTCTTCTCCACTAGGTGGACATTCAGGTCAAGACCGAACCAGACATGCCATAGCAAGATTTTATTATTGGCCTGGTCTCAAGGAAGATGTAGTGTTTTTCATTTCACATTGTTCTTCTTGTGCTACATCTAAGGGATTAGAGTCTATTATTCCAGTAAAACCACTTTCTATGGCTTCAGCACCATGGGAAGATATATCAGTGGATTTTGTGACAGGTTTACCTTTTTCAAAAGGCTTTGATGCAATAATGATGGTGGTGGATAGGTTTTCAAAAGAAGTTGTTTTTATTCTATGCTCTTCTTCTATTTCTTCTCTTGGCACAGCAGAACTTTTTAGAGATCATGTCTGGTCTAGACATGGTCTTCCTTCTATGATAGTTTCAGATTGTGGACCCCAGTTTGTTTCCAAATTCTCCAGATAGCTCAATGAAATTCTTCAGATCAAGCAAAAGATTTCTATAGCTTATCACCCAAGAACAGATGGACAAACAGAATGAATTAATAGAGAAATGGAAACCTATTTAAGGAGCTTTATTGCTAAAAGGCAGGAACAATGAGCTGATTGGATCAAAATGGCCGAATATCATCATAACAATTCATATTTCACCTCTCCAATATTGTCATTTCTCTGACTTGCCTCACCTGCAAGTCTGCTTATTGGAATTTTGACACTTCTTGTCACACTGCTTTCCAGCGCCTCAAGAATGCTTTTACTTCTGCTTCTATTTTGACCCATTGGGTCCCTGATGCTCCTCTCATCATTGAGACTAATGCCTTCAACTATGCAATCACCAGAATTCCCTTACTCCAGTCCCTGGATGACAAGGTCCACCCAGTCACTTTCTATTCACATATGCTCACTGTGCCAGAACTCAACTATGATACCCATGATAAGGAGCTTCTTGCTATTTTCACTGCATTCAAGACCTGGTATTATTACCTCAAAGGTTCTGGTTCTCTAGTGGATGTTGTCACTGATCATAAGAACCTGAAATATTTCACTACATCTAAACTTCTGACCTGCCAGCAAGCCTGGTGGTCAGAGTTTCTCTCTTAGTTTAATCTGATTATCCGTTTTTGCCCTGGCCATTTAGGCACTAAACCTGATGCTCTAACTAGATAATAGGACATTTATCCCAGTGCAGAGAATGGCAACTATGCCCTTGTCAATCCACATAACTTCCAGCCTATGTTCATGCAGGAACAACTCACTGTATTCCTCTGAGCTTCCTTCCTAGTATCTCTGGTCTTCCAGTCTGCATCCCTCTTTAACATCAAAACCCTTTATCATGACATTATCTCAGCACTCCCTTCTGACTCTACTGCCTCTATCCACTGTTCTGGTATCCTTCTGTCCAACTCTTGTTGATCTAGAGACCCAGGAGGTTTCTTGCATTTGAACAACTGCATCTATGTTCCTGATGCTTCTGACCACTGACTCTGGGTCCTCCACTACAAGCATGACCACCCCTTATCTGGACACTTCAGTCAGAATCAGACACTGGAGCTCATTTACTAAGAGTATACCTGGCCTGGCATTCAAGCATTCATTAAGGAATATGTTTCTTCATGTATAGCTTGTGCCTGTGCTAAGGTACCCCATTACAAACCCTATGGTTTCCTCAAGCAGCTCCCCATTCCAGAAAAGCCATGGAATTCCATCTCTATGGATTTCATTAAACAGCTCCTGGCTTCCTCTGATTACTTTGCCATCCTCATTGTTGTAGATCATCTATCAAAGCAGTGCATCTTCATTTCTACAAATGACAAGGTGACCTCTCCAGAGCTTGCTAAACTCTTCTTACTTCATGTGTTTTCCAAACATAGAGTTCCCTTCCACATTACCTCTAATCGAGGTTCTGAGTTTGTTTCCCATTTCTTCCATTCTCTGGGTCAAGCTCTCAATATCTGTCTCCACTTCACCTTTAGGTATCATCCAGAGGGTGATGATCAAACTGAGTGAATGAACCAAACCCTGGAGCAGTATCTATGCATTTATTGCAACTATCAGCAGAATAACTGGTCCAAACTCCTGCCCCTCACAGAGTTCACTTATAACAATGCCCCTAATGCTACCACAGGTATTTCCCCTTTCTTCATAAACAAGGGCTATCATTTGAACATCTCTGTGCACCCAGAATGCAATCTCACCTCTACCTGAGCTCAAGAATACACCATAGATCTTGACTCTCTCCATGCCTTCCTTTATGAAGAAATAGCTGCTGCCCAAGTCAGATACCAAGGACCTGCAGATGTCTGATAATTTCTGGCACCAGACTTTAAAGTAGGTGACCAGGTATTTGTCAAGGCTAAGTACTTTAGGACTATGCAGCCTGTTATGCATGATCTTGAATGTTGTGCAATGGAGTGATATAACCCTAATGAAGGGCTTTGGTGTCAATATCGGTATAGTGAGAGTAAAGCAAAAAGAGTATATGAGTGAACACTGTACTAGATGATACAAGTGCTCAAGACTGGGGCTTGAGACATGCTAGGGCTACAGTATTTATACAGTACAGAATGGTGCATGGACCAAGACCCTGATGGGAGAATTCCCACAGACCCTGAGGCACCATCAAATGGAAGAGAAGCACTCGTGAGAATAGTCAATCAGCTGAAGGGAAATAATGCTTCTAAAATGGAAGAAAGTGGAAATAAAAAGTGGTCTGAAGACATGAGGCTAACCCTATGCCCTGGGTCTAGACCTGTCATGTGACCTGTCATGTGACCTGATAAGATAAAAGATTAGATAACCACATGGAAAGATAAGATAAAGTCATGTGATTGAAAAGTGAAAAATGCAGACTATAACACTACCCCCTTTTTAGGTCTTGAATTCCAGATGAGACACCTGTAACAGTTGAGCTTCAGTGTAGTTATGATAAGGTTGGAACAAGGAAAGGAACAAATTTTGATCCAAGAGAAAGAGTCGGCATGGAGTAGAAGGATGAAGTTTGTGAAACTCCTCAATAAGCTCTGGAGTATTAGCAAGATCATCTTTTGTTTGCCATGTTCAATCTAGATCACTATATCCAGTCCAATGGACCAAATACTCCAGTTTGCCTTTGTAAATGTAAGAATCGATGATATAATCTACTTCATATTCTTCATAACCTTTTTCTGTAACAATAATTGGATCAGAAGTGAGAATGTCTTGCTTGTTCAAAGAAGGAAGATAGGATTTAATCCTCGAAATATTGACTGTAGAATGTATTTTCATGGTTGTTGGCAGTTTAAGATGCACTGCATGGGGAATAACCTCTAGTATCTTGAAAGGGCCAATCCATTTCTTGGTCAATTTTCTGGAAGAATATGGAAGTGATAAATTCTTGGTGGAAAGCAAAACTAATTGGCCTTTTGTATATGTTGGTATGCTAGTTTTGTTTTGCTTTTCCATTCTTTCTGTTGTTTGATCTAATGCTTCTTTAACTTCTTTGAATGTCTTTGACATATCTTGTAGAAAAAGAGAGGAAGGAACTGTATTAGGCAGTGCTTCGAAACCCATTCTTGAATGATATGTCTTGGTAATTTCGAAGGGTGTGGTTTTAGTGGATGTGAAATAGGAGTTATTATGATGGTATTCAGCCAGTTTAATCCAGTCAGCCCATTGTTCCTGCTTTTTAGCAATAAAGTTCCTTAAATACATTTCCATTTCCCTATTGATTCATTCTGTTTGCCTGTCCATTCTAGGGTGATAAGCTGTAGAAATCTTCTGCTTGATTTGAAAAATTTCATTGAGCTGTCTGGAAAATTCCAAAACAAATTGGGGTCTGCGATCTGAAACTATAGTAGAAGGAAGACCATGTCTAGACCAAACATGATCTCTGAAAAGTTTGGCTGTTTGTAAAGAAGAAATTGAAGAAGAGCATGGAATGAAAACTGTTTCTTTTGAAAACCTGTTCACCACTACCATAATTGAATCAAAATCTTTTGAAACAGGTAAACCTGTAACAAAATCCACTGAAATATCTTCCCATGGTGCTGAGGCCATAGGAAGAGGTTTAACTGGAATAATGGCTTCTGATTCCTTAGATGTGGCATATGAAGAACAATGAGAAACAAAGGACACCACATTCTCCTTGAGACCAGGCCAATAATAAAATCTTGCTATGGCATGTCTAGTTCAGTCTTGACCTGAATGACCACCTAGCAGAGAAGAATGAAACAAATTAAGAGCTTCTATACATAATTCTTTTGGAATGAAAATTTGATTGTTTTGATTTAAATAAACTTTGTTTTCTGGACTATAACACCAGTGGGAAGAAAGTTGAAGATCCACCAATGCTGCTTGAACTTGAGAAAAAAAAGAAGAAAAGAAACTAATAGCATGATGAAAAACAGAAAGAGGAAGCATAGTGACTTGTTTGTTTATTTCTGGTTTATTATCAAAGTGATCTTGTCTTCTGGATAAAGCATCCACTCTACCATTTGAAGAGCCCAGTTTATAAATCATTTTGAAATTGAATTCAGCTAATGTGGCCTGCCAACAAGCTTGGCAAGAAGACAGATCTTGAGGCCATTTCCAATATTCTAAATTTTTATGGTCAGTCCAAATTTCAAATTCATTTTGACCTATTAAATAATGTCGCCAATTGCGAAGAGCCCAGATTATAGCAAGAAGTTCCTTGTCATAAATAGGATAGTTCAATTCAGCTGCATCCAAGGAATGCAAGATAAACGCAGCAGGTTGTCAAAGACCATTTTCTTGTTGATAAGACAAGACTGCACTGATAGCAACATCCAATGCATCTGTTTCAATCCAAATAGGTTTGGAAGAATCTGGATAACAGAGGAGGGGTCTGATGTCAAAATTTCCTTGAGACAAATGAACACTGTCATGCAGGCAGCAGTCCATTCGAATTTAACATCTTTCTTCATAAGGGAGTTGAGGGATCTTGCAATATTTGCAAAATTAGAAACAAATCAATGATAATAATTTGCTAAACCTAAAAATGCTTGGACTTGTTTGACTGTTCTTGGGATGGGCCAGCTGTGTACAGCACTGGTCTTGTTTAATTGCATCTGTACCCCCTTTTTAGATACAACCATCCCAAGATAATCAACCTGTGACTGAGCAAAATAACATTTAGATGGTTTAAGGAAAAGGTCGTTGTCATGAAGATGATCTAATACTTGAGCAATGATTTCCAGATGCTGTTCATGTGTTTTGTTCCTGGTAAAAATCATGATGTCATCGATGTAAATTACCACATGTTCCCACATATCATGGAATATGTTATTGACCATGGCTTGAAACATACTTGGTGAATTGCACATGCCAAAGTACATGACCAATGGTTCAAAAGCACCTATTGAAGTAGTAAATGCTCCTTTCCATTCATTACCTTCCTTCATTCAGATATTGTTGTAACCCCATCTGAGATCTAGGGTTGTAAACATATTTGCACCATTTAGTCGATCGATTAGTGTAGATATCAAAGGAAGAGGATAATTGTTTTTTATCATACACTCATTGAGATAACAATAATCGATTACCATTCATTTTCCACTGTCCTTTTTGCCAATGAAAAATACTGGTGAGGTTTGAGGTGATTTTGATGACCTAATATATCCTTTTTTCATTTCTTTGTCAACAAATTCATGTACTTCTTTCATCTCCTCATTAGATAGAGAAATGATATAACCTTTCTTTGGTATGAAGTTTTCTTTTAACTTGACACCATGGTCCCATGGTTTTCTTGTAGGCATTCTTTCTGATTCATGCTGGGAAAAAACAGGTAAAAATTCCCATAGTTCCTTTGGTAGTTCTTTCTTTAATTGTGAGCTTTCTTTTTCCATTACTCGCCTTGACACCAAATGTGTCTCACAATCTCCTTCGCATCTAGGAAAATTAATAGTTCTTTTTACCCAATCAATATCTGGGTTATGTTGTTTGAACCAGTTGTATCCGATTAATAAATCCAATGTGCCCAAAGAAGAAACATAGGCATTGATTTGTTCTTGATGCCACCTACCATTTTTTCCTTTTATGGCTATATATATGATCACATAATATGCGATTTTTCCTATATTTCCTTGTGTTCCATCTGCATTATAAATGGTTAGTGCTTTTGGTAAATCTTTTTCGTAAAGTTCATGTTTCCAAACATATTTCTGATCAATGAACATTACCAATGCCCCTAAATCCACAATGGCAAAAATAAGACCACAAGATTCCATCTTGAGTCTGTTATGTCCCCTGATTTCTTTATCGATCTTTACACTTACACCTAATTTGTCTCTTTCTTTTCTGTTAAATAATTTTGCTAGATCCTTTCATTCTTTACTTTCTATTGCAAATAAATGTCCATCAATAGATTCTGATGGAATTAAGCACCCTATCTCTGGGGCCACACTCATCTGAGATGCCATCACAGAGGAAGAAACTCACTTCCATTTCATACTACTAGGACAAAAAGATAATAGAAAAGAAGATTGATTGTATACCAGGAGTTTTGCCTCTAGCTGAACTGACTCCCTTAAACTTTTCCCGCCACCTCCTTTTGCTTTTTTTTTGATTCAAATATATCCTGGAAATAAGCTCAGGCTTTGTCCATAGAACCCCATGAGGCTGCTGGGATCTCTTGGAATCTGGCTGTGTCAGCCATATTGTAAACTGGTTCTATTGATACCAGCTCTGCTGATTGCCATCCATTTGCATCTGGTGAAGAGAAATCTGAAAAGCGAACTGGTTGGACATATTGATTGGTTCCTTGCGTTCGCTGTGCTTGAGGGTTAGGCCACTGCAGACCTTTCCTGAAATTGTTTGATGGCCTCAGAGCTGTAGGATTAAAAGTTCCTCAACAATCTCTTGTCAAATGTCCCAGTTTTCCACATTTGTAGCAGGTCTGCACCTGCTGTTGTGCCTGTCTGTCAATTTCCATTGGCACACCTCTACCCAATTGTGTACCTGTTGCTATAAACCAAGGTTGATTGGGATAAGGGGAAGGATATCAAGGCTGATAGTTGTTTGGAGGATAGTAGGGAGGAGGATACCTAAGGGTGAACCTAGGTGCTGACCTTTCGATGGCCATGCGCTTAAATGCTCAGCCAATCATATGACATTGATCTTGGAAGAGTATGTAATCCTCCTTGATCCCTTGCATACAGGCTTGTTGATACACCCTGTATTGGACCTGCTCTCTCATAAGCTTTAAAGTGTGGTTATTGCTTATTTCTGCATCTCTCCTCAATACCTTGAAGTCCTGCAGATATTTGTCAATTGAAGAGGTATGTTTCAACCCCTCTAGCTTTTTCAAGGCTTCATGTGTTAGCTCATCAATGTGGAAGTAATTTTGGAGCTCAATTGTGATGCCTGTGAAATCTGGCCATGCTGCCAGACCCATCATCTCTCATATACCTTCTGCATTCAACCTGTACTCAGTCTTGGCATTCTGAAACCTTTCCAAAGTTATCTGCACAAAACCTTCCACTCTTCCTTTCAATCTGGATAAGACTGCAGTGGTTAATTCTCTATTGTTCCACCACCTTTGTTTGTCTACCCAGACTGAAAGGGAGGTGTACCACTTCCTCCACTTCTTCTTATCTCCTGCTCACTTGCCTGGATTGCTAATCTTCTTTGATCCTCCCATCTTGGTAAGTTCTTCTACCAAGAGTTTCATTATATCTCCAGTATCTGAACTCATATTGGTCCCACTCAAAGTAGGGATTGATTGCTGGGATCTCTGGGGTCTGCTGTATGGAGTCGGTGTGTACCTCGGCTGGAGTATGGGATCAGGTTGCTGTTGGGGTTGCTGGGATAGGATGGATCCTAACTTTGTTGACTCTGGCTTGTTGGACAAGCTTGCATAGGGGTTGAAGTTTGACAGGGTTGGTTATGGTGGTGGGAACTCAGGATACTGTCTTTAAACTCCTAGAGGGTCTGAGTGAACAAAGGCACTCTGAAGTTGCTACCTTTTTGTCTCTTCCTTGTTTAGCTATGAAGTCTTTTCTGGTCTGTTCGTCAAATCTGTCAAATCTGGCTTGGAAAGAAAGTCTCCTGAATTCATTGTCCTTAAATCCTAATACTGCCTCAAATACGAAATCCTTTAGCTGTTCTTTGTGTCCCCAAATGTACTCTTTTTTCATCAAAGTGTTTTGAGCCCTTGACTAGGTAACCATAGTCTTGAGCAAGTGTTATGCACAATCTTGAATATTGTGCAATGGAGCAATATAACCCTAATGAAGGGCTTCAGTGTTGATATTGGTATAGTGAGAGTAAAGCAAAAAGAGTATATGAGTGAACACTGTACTAGATGATACAAGTGCTCAAGACTGGGGCTTGAGACATGCTAGGGCTACAGTATTTATACAGTACAGAATGGTGCATGGACCAAGACCCTGATGGGAGAATTCCCACAGACCCTGAGGCACCATCAAATGAAAGAGAAGCACTCATGAAAATAGCCAATTAGCTGAAGGGAAACAATGCTTCTGAAATGGAAGAAAGTGGAAATGAAAAGTGGTCTGAAGACATGAGGCTAACCCTATGCCCTGGGTCTAGACCTGTCATGTGACCCATCATGTGACCTGATAAGATAAAAGATTAGATAACC
>JBBPKN010001421.1:2457-16626 GCA_038089275.1 Pulveroboletus cf. rosaemariae | reverse complement strand
CTCCTAAACTTCTTGGAGTGTGCTGATAATCCTAAGTCCTGAGATGAAGCTTTTATGCTAGTGGCTTTGAACTAGGCAAAGTAAGGGAAATGATAAGAGCCAAGAGATAACAAGAACTAGAAGGTTCAAGTGTGCAAGACTGGGAAACCCCAGGCTTGAGCCAACCTCCTTATATATTGCTACATATTGTGCACAGACCATGTAAATGATGCTGGCCCTAAAGTATTGTACAGTAAGCCATCCAATAGCAATAAAGGAGTGGGGACCTAGAAATACATGAGCTAAACATGAGGCATAACATTAGAGTCTAGATTGCTCTAGACTTGTGCCTTTGTGAAGATGTGAAGAGGTCACATGATGTGACAATGTGAAGAGCTACAGTAGCATGAAGATAAGTCCAAAAAGAGTAAAAATGAAAAATGTACATTATAACAGTAAAAGACAAGGAACTTTTAGAAGTGAAGATTCAAGTGCACAAAACTGGAAAAACCCAGGCATGAGCTAACCTCCTTTTATATTTCTACCATATGTGCACAGATCATATAAATGGTGCTGGCTCTAAAGTAATGTACAGTAATCCAACCAATAGCAGAAAGGAAGCAGGGATCTAAAAATACAGCAAGAAACAATGAGGTATGATATCAGAGTCTAAAATACTCTAGACTTGTGACATGTGAAGAAGTGAAATAGTGAAGAGGTGAAAAGGTGAAGTTATGAAATATAAAAGGTCACATGATGTGACAATATAAAGAGCTACAAGTATGAAAAGAAAATGCCAAAAAAGTAAAAAGTAAAAAAGTGCATTATAATACAGACTTCCTTAAGTTTAGTAGATGTAGACCATTTGGCAATCCCATCTAGTTTGATGAAATCCATGGCAAGATGTTCAGAATAGAAAATTATCCCAAGATATTCAACTTCCTCAGTAATAAAGATGCACTTCTCCAATTTAAGGTAGAGATTCATGTTATGGATCCTGACTAAACCAAGAGGGAACAACCTTGGGGGGTGCCCATACTGAAGGAAACAAAGGAGTGGCAGCCTAGCAAGCACAAGAGAACAAGGAAACAGGAGAACAAGAGAACAAGGTAATAAGAGAACAAGTGCTTTAGACTGGAGAACCAGTCTATGTTCTTGCCCTTTCTTATATATTGCTATCTACTATGCATTGACCAGGCCATGAGGAGTACATGAGGTAGCTAGTATACAGAGAACAAAGCTGGATAAGAAAATAGGGCAAAGGAAAACTAAATAGAAACCAATGACAAATAAGAAGTAAAGAGTAAAAGGGAAGCAAGGCAGCAATAAGGTATGATATCAGAGGACTAGGCCATGACATTATAAAAGGCTATGCTATAATGAAATGAAAGATCTAGGCCAGTGTTAAAACTTTCATCCCACTAAAAAGGAGAGTGTTAAAATCTATATCAAGACAAGTATACTTTTAACCAGTTCCTTTTTTTTAAATAAAACCCTTGATACTAAAGGAAGGTCAGAACTCTGGGGGACTCTGGAGAGCTCCAGGGAAATCTAGGAAGGGTTTCAATGGTCAGACAGGACTTGGCTTTACCTTATATGGTGCACCCTTGCACTTCTCCATTGTCCTGATTTACATAGATGTCAGGGATGGGTAAAGGCTGTCTCTATGCTCAACAGGAGGGACAGGCAGGATAAGGAGAGTCAAGCCTAGTCATGGGGGTGAGATCTTGCAACTCCTTCAAGGATATTGCTTGGCCTCAGAGGTACTCCAGAGTAACCTGGAGGGTCAGAGTGAGCCCAAGGGCTCAAGCAGAGTGAGAATGATGACAAGAGGGTGTTTCTGTTGTTTTTGTTGATATTCATACTGAGTTACAAGATACAAAACTACAGTACTTATATTATAATGCACTTTTTCATTTTTTCCTTCTTTGGCATTTTCTTATCACTACTGTAACTCTTCACAGTCATCACATCACATGATCATTTCACATCTTCACCTTTTCACTATGTCACATCTTCACACTTTTCACCTTTTCACATTTCACTTCTTCACAGGTCACAGGTCTAGAGTAATCTAGATTCTGGTGGCATAACACATGTTTTTCTGCTGTAGTTCTAAGGTCTCTGCTCTTTTTTTGCCATTGGTTGGCTTACTATACTTTATTTAGGGCCAGTACCATTTACATGGTCTGTGCACATACTGTAGCAATATAAAAGAAGGTTTGCTTAAGCCTGGGTTTTTCCCAGTTTTGCACACTTGAACCCTTCAGTTCTACAAGTCCCTTGACTCTTAAAACTATTCTTTTATCCTTGCCTAGTTCTTGTTGCTCTAAGTTCAAAGCAACTAATCAAGATTGTCCACACACACCAAGGTTGGGTGTTTAGGTTTTAGATCAATGCATCAGCAGCTGCATTTCAACTTATATCTTAGCAAGGCAGAACTATCTAGGAGTGTAACAAAATGAAACAAGTGCAAACTCAGAAGTGAAGCAGATGTCTAGATACCTAGGAAACAAATGGAAATGTTAGGGAAGACAATGTTCAATTATGTTAGATTGAAACTGAAGGGTAACAGGATGAAACAGGGGAAAGCAAGGAACAGGAATGAAACAGGAATAGTAACAATGATGGTAATGGTAACTGACTGGGAACAGTAATGGAGTTATATCAGAATGGTCTGGAGATAATGAAGGGAAACTAGGGTAGTACTTATCTGGAGCAAAGATAGACTAGAAGTGGAATAAGGTAGAGTGGGAGCAAAAGCCCAGGAGAGCATATAATGCTAAGGGGCAAAAAGCATACATATGTAGCTGGAGAAGACTGGAATGGTGATGGAGGGCCAGAGTTGCCTGAAGGGGAGTCAGAGGGCTGGAGTGGCTTACTAGGTGCAAAGACCAATTGTAAGCTGGATTAGAATGGGGTCAGAATTCAGGTTGGAGGTCCAGATTGGAGATCTGGGATATGACAGTTATCTGGAGTACTTCTGAAGTACATTACAATGTTTATAACACAGTCCCAGATCCCTGTTCTTCTAATGATTGTGTAGTAGCATTTCAATTTAGAATTATATGGCTGGCTGGTCTTCTCCTCATATATTCCAGATATTTGGCCTGCATCAGGCCTACTCCATTATGGGGATGAGGAGCTAGCTGTTCATTAGACCAGTATTGGAGCTCACCAAATAAGGACATCAGAAATGGGATATGTCTTCAATATTTCTGCCCTCTATCTGCTTTATTAGAATCTGATCCAACTCTGATTTAGCTCTGACCTCTAGCTGCATAATGAACTGTCTTGTGGGCAATCAGTGTGTTTCAGTTCCCTTTGGAGATAAGAAACCTTCCCCAACTCTATTTCTTCCCTACCCTAGATCTGACCCTTTTGACATTTGTTTTGGATATTTTGTTTGACTATTGGACTCTAGTCTAATTTCTAATCTTCTCTTTAATAGTCTTTCTGAAACACCCATGGCTCTCTGCTTCTGCCCTCCTTTGTTTCTTTTCAATTTCTCTAACTCTATTTTAAAAGCAACCATTTTAACATCAGTTTCAAATCTGATCTCTCTAGGGAATTCAGTTAATTCTTTCATTTCCTTTTTGATTGATCTTTTGTTCTCCTTATCACCCCATGACTGCCCAAGGCACCACTTGCCTAGTTATGAGACTTCATCTTGATAGATTCTTGAAATTTGCAGAAATCTTACTTTCTAGAGTTACTCTGCCTTTTCTCTGAACTTGTTTACTCAAGGTTTACAAGGCCCTTACTTAAGTAGTCTGATGCTCCTTTTTGTATGCTAACTCCCAGCCCCTGAGCCAATTCTGAACATCAACCTCTGTTTACAAAAACACTAACTAGAGCTATTACCACCCTACTCTAGTAATATTATATCTTTGTCTTCTTTTTTTCCCACTTCCTCCCAGACCTTTATCCCTAGTTCTGCCACCTCTTCCACTATCTCTTTCTCTTTGCCATTCTCTGGCCCACTCTCCACATCCTCCCCACTTACTTTTCATGCAGGATCAAGGATGTTGACCAGCCACTCTAGCAGCTGGTTCTCTCTTCTCATCTCCCATACCACCCTGCCTGTTAAAACATATACCTAGTATGAATATACTGTTAAAATGTATACCAATCTCCTTTCTAAATGAAACCCTTATAGCTAAAGGGCAAAGGTCAGGTTCCAGTGCCTTAGTAATACATAAACCTGAGGAAGGGTCATACTCCAGAAACTCCAGGGGTATTTGAAGACTTCCAAAGGAATTTGGAAAGGGTTTTATTGATTGTATGGGACTCAACTTTGCCTTATGTGATGCACCCTTGCACTTTCTGGTGTCCCAATTTATATAGATGTCAAAGGTGGGAAAGAGGGCTGTTTCAGCACTTAACAAGAGGAATGGGCAAGACAAGGAGAGTCAAGCCTAGTCATGGGGGTGGTGTTATGGTGGTGGTTCAGCACACTGTGCAAATGAGCTAATAAACCCTAACCTGGTCCTTGGGGTTGTGCTAGTGTCAATGTTGGTGTCAATATAAAGAATAATGGATGAATGGATATAGAGGCCTGTCACTAAAGATAAACCAGGACTTAAGAAGGGAAGATACTCTGGTTAGCTAAGCCAGAGGAGCTGGGTCCAAACACAAGCTAGTATTGGTGACTAGAGGTCAACACAAGTAAGACAAGTGCTCAAAGCTGGGGAGCTAAGAGCTACATGGGCGGTCTACTTATAGTATCTAGGATGGTGCACAGACCACCAAGTCCAGCCAGGATAAATACAAATATGGAAACTGGGCATAGGGCAAGGGTAAAGGGTATGACTAAAGGCCATGCATATCAAGGGTCTGGAATGGAACAGAAGTACAAGAATGGAAAGAAAGACTGCAGGGTCAATGGATATGAATACAGCACCTTAGCCTTGAGGCTAAGAAGATCCCATCTGAATCTCTGCCACAGATCAGATCCATCAATTGAGATCTAGATCTAAGATCCAAGATCCAATGTCATCTAGATTAGATCAGAAGATACCATTATCTGAGATCTGCTGCTAATCCTGTGCTAACCCTTTAGTTAAGGTATACTCTGAATAGAACTAACCATAGCCTAGGATTTGGCTTAATCTGGCATAGAAGTCTTATGGTCACATGCTTGTCATGTGACTCTTGTGCATCCAAACTGTTTGTTCATAACAGGTGGAACCTTACAATTCCTTCAAGGATATTGCTTGACCCTGGAGGTACTCTGGAGTAACCCAGAGGGTCAGAGTGAGCCTAAGGGCTCAGGCAGAGTAAGGACAATGACAAGGGGGTGTTTATGTTGATATTCATACTGAGGTACAAGATACAGAACTACAGTACTTATATCTCAGAGAGGCAGAACTATCTAGGAGTGTAGCAAAGTGAGACAGGTGCAAACTCAAAAGCAAAGCAGATGTCTAAATATCTAAGAAATGAATAAAGATATCAGGGAAGACAGTGTCCAATAATGTCAGACTGAAACTGAGAGATGATAGAAAGAAGCAAGAGGGGAAACAAGGAACAGAAGCAGGATTAGGAATAGTAACAATAACTGAGAGCAGGACTGGAATGGAGTTATGACAGAGTGGTCCAGAGAAGGTGAAGTGAAACTAAGGTAATACTTAACTGGAACTGAGATAGGACTGAAACTGGAATAGGGTGGAGTGGAAGCAGAGGGCCAGGGGAATATATACCAATGAAAAAGCAGAAAGCATACACACATAGCTGGGGTGGAATGAAATAGTGACAGAGGACTGGAGTTGCCTGGAGGGGAGTCAGAGAGCTAGATTGGCTTACTGGGTATGAGGACCAGTCATAAACTGGGTTGAAATTGGGTCAGAATTGGGTCAGAGGTATGGGATATGACATTAGCTATTTAAGCATCTCAATAAGCATCCAGTGTTCTCCTTTACTTCTCTGGCCTAGCTACCCAGAGTACTTCCCATCTCTAAGTCCTATACCTCATCTAGGGTTAGGCATTTACCATCATCCCTCATTTTTACTTTGAAACCAACATCAACACCAGCATAACTTCAAGAAAGACTGGATTAGGGTTAAATACAGAACCTGTGCAAGCCAGACATAACATAAGCTGTGCCCAAATCCAAAGGGAACTCTGAATAGACAACTCAACCATATCCTAGGATTTGTTCTTGTTTGACATAGGATTCTCATGATCATGTGCTTCTGAACTTGTTGTTCATAACAGATAAGATTTATCCTTTTCTGTTCTTATATAGGCTCTATTATGATTTCCTTTTTCCCTTTCTACTCTATTTCTTTTCCAGTTACCCTTTACCCTTCAGATATTGCAAATCCCTTTCTGTTTCATATATTTGCAATCTACCATTGCAAATCTTATGAAGCATGTTTCATCTTTATCATTTTACATTCCTAACATGCTTTATCAGCCTATTTGTCATCTATCAACTTCTTATTTGTTGTGCTTATTCAGCACACCCCTTTTATTGCTAATTCTATGTAAATCCCATTTTCCTTTTAGGTCAACAATGGCTTTTACTATAGTATAAGAAGTAGCACTTTGTATATATACTCTTTATGCTACTTCTTCCTTTCCATTTCCCATAGTTCCTCTCTGCTAGGCCTGATACATGTGTATCTGTGCACTAGTAATACAACTACATTTCTGTTGATATTAATAGTCTGATACCTTGTTCACTTGCCTCTGGCAATAGCATTCCACTGGGCAATCCATCCTCATGTTTAGCAAGTGCAAATGCACCATGATCCTCCTTGATCCCTGCCCCATAAAAGGCCTTGGGACTTGTTCTCTTGCACATCTTTGAAGGGCTATGTCTGCCTCTACCCAGGTCATACATAACAAAAGAAGTAGTGTCTTTATTATTATATGGATGCTTTTATTGTACTTTCTACAGTTACCATTTCCACTTCACATCCATTCCCCATTGAATCTCATTGGTTACACCCTCATGCTCCTCCTGAGCAGCCAGATTCTGAAGCAGAGTCTGATCCACCTTGTTAGCTTCTTCCCTCACATGATGAGTTTACTAATCTCTTTGTTGACACTTCTACCATGTTACAACCTGAATGAGATGTTATTTAAGATTTAGCTCATGATCTATTGTCCACTCTTGTTATTCCTTGAGAACTGACACCCACTTCACCTACCCCTATTAGGTGACACTAACTATTCAAAGTGCTGACCCCTTATCAGCAATCTCCTATTTCCCCTATGTCTTCTTCCTCAAAATCCACAGAACTCCATCTTAGAATCCCTGAAGCCTATAACAGCAATAGGGCTAGAGCTGAGCAGTGGCTAGATATGGTCCAGTTCTATCTTACCATTAATAAAGCCATTTATAACTCTGAGTCAAAGAAGGTGGCATTTGTGTTGTCTTATATGACTAAGGGATCTGCCCTATCTTGGGCAACCACATTTAAAAAGAAGGCTATTACTTCTTCTAGTGTTTCAACTGAAATCTTTGCTAAATTTGTTGCTAAGTTCCTAGATGCTTTTAAACAACAGGATACCATTAACACTTTCATTTATTGGCTAGTGAACCAGCATATAGTCCAGAACCACAAAGATAAATGGACCCCCTCCCTTGCTGAGTACATCTTGGAATTCCAGAACCATGTTGCAATTGCCAATATTGCAGATCATAATGCACTTATTGGCTATTATGAAGCCAGAATTGCTTCTTGGATTATGTGTAAGATCCACTTGATGGAAAGAGTTCCTACTACCATTGAGAACTAGTATACCAAGCTGCACATTTTCAAGGAACTGTAGAATGATCTCAATTCATTAAGCAATGGCATCATAACCCTTATACCTTTACATGGTTTTCCACTAACTCCTCCTTTATTCCACATAAGATAGAAAAGGACTCCAATGCTATGGACATAAATGTTATCCAAACCTCTCTTCATATGACTCTAAAAGAGTGAAAATGCCGCATCTGGAATAAACTTTGCTTTTGGTGCTGAAAACCTGGACATACAAACCTCCAATGCACTGTCTTTCCAAATCCTCCTAAGAATTCTCAGCCAAAGAACCCTAGGATCCAGCAGGTAGCCAAAGAATGGCCTGATAGTGGTGATAAGGGAAGTAGTGAGGTTTAGAGAATTTTGATTGAAAAGGATTTTTGATATGGGAAACTTCTACAACACAAGTTTCCCCTTTCTCTTCTTGTGCATCTATACTTGTATCTTCCTCAAAGAAGTCTATGAGAATCAATCTTCAAGTCTCTAGTATGGTGTAACAAGATCAAGCCATTGTCACTCAAGCCCTAATCAATAGTGGTGCTGAGATCTCATGCATAAATCAACAATTTATCAAGGACCACCAATTTCCTATAGAAAAACTCAAGAAATCACTAGCTGTACAAAACATAAATTCTTTCACTAACTTTGCTGGAAAAATTATCCATATCTGTCAACTTCTATTACATTTCCCTGGCTTCTCACTTGAAGCCTTCTTTCATGTGATAAACTGCAGCAAGGAACAACTTATCCTTGGCCTTCCTGTTATGGTGTTGGATATTGTATGACTTATTCTAACCCTAAATGATCTGCCTTGAGAGGGTGTGATGGTTTTGGTATTGGATTTGGATTGAATAGAAAGAGGGTAGTGTGAACTCAGGGTAGTAAGGTCTGAGAAGCCATTTGCACCAGTGTCCAGAGACAACCCTTGTATTGGCAAGAGCTATCTAGGAGTAAGACTAAAGACAGTATAACAACAAGTGGTTAAGGCTGGAGGCCTTGTACTGTATCTTATTAGCTATATATATCTATCCTAGACATATATGGATCATCTCTGGGGCATAGGGTAATGAATAAATAGAAAATTGTCATATTCCATACCTCTAACACAATTCCAACCCAGCTTACAACTGGTCTTTGTACCCAGTAATCCACTTTAGCCCTCTGACTTCCCTCCAGACAACTCCAGCCTTCCATCACTATTCTATTCCACCCCAGCTATACATGTACACTTCTTGCTTTTCTATTGGTATATGCTCCCCCAGCCCTTCACTCCCACTCCACCCTATTCTGGCTTCAGTCCTATCTCAGTTCCAGTTAAGTATTACCTTAGTTTCACTTTGTCTTTTCTGGACCACTCTGTTATAACTCTGCTTCTAGTCTCACTCTCACTCTCAGTTACTGTTACTATTCCTGTTTCTGTTTCTGTTTCTGTTCCTTGTTTCCCCCTCACTTCTTCTGTCATCTCTCATTTTCAGTCTAACATGATTGAACATTGTCTTTCCTGACATCTCCATTTGTTTCTTAGATATTTAGACATCTGCTTTACTTCTGAGTTTGTACCTGTCTTACTTTGCTATACTCCTAGATAGTTCTGCCTCTCTGAGGTATAAGTACTGTAGTCCTGTATCTTGTATCTTAGTATAAATATTGATATAAACACTTTCTTGTCATTATCTTCACTCTGCCTGAGCCCTTAGGCTCACTCTGACCCTTCAGATTACTTCAGAGCATCTCTGGGGCCAAGTGATATCCTCAAAGGAATCATAAGGTCCCACCCCCATGACTAGGCTTGACTCTTCTTGTCTTGCATGTTCCTCTTGTTAAGCATTGAGAATGCTCTCTTCCCAACTTCTGATATTATTGTAAATTAGGACACTGGAAAGTGCAAGGGTGCACCACATAAGATGAAGCCAAGTCCTGTCCAATCAATGAAACCCTTCTCAAATCCCTCCAGAAGTCTCTGAACATCCCCAGAGTTTCTGGAGTACAACCTTTCCTTAGCCATAAGGGTTTTGTTCAACAGATATAAGTTTTAACAGTATATCCAGACTTGTATACATTTTAACAGAAATAAGGCATAGGGCATGCTGACTAAGAGTATAACCAATGGGCCATGTGGATGGGGTATGTATCAAGGGTAAGGCTATGTAGAATAGAAGGGAAAATTCAGGGTTAGCAGAGATTAAACCATACCCTTAGCCATGAGGCTAAGAAGATCCCATCTAGAGATCTGCCATAATTGCATTTGACTCTCATCTGAATTGAGATCAGATTCATCAGAGATTTGATCAGAAGATACATCTGTTATCTGAAATACTAGATTTAACCATAAACTATGTCCAAATTCAAGAGAAAGCTCTGAAAAAACAACTTAACCATATCCTAGAGTTTATCCTTGTAAGGCATAGGATTCTCACAATCATGTGCATTGTCACATGACTCTTCTGCTAGCAAACTTGTCATTTGTAACACTTCCATGGTTGGAAACAATTAATTTACTTATTAACTGGTTGTTATGAGTATAACATTTGCTAGCAGAAGAGTCACATGACAAGCATGTGACTGTGAGACATTCTTGCCAAAACAAAACAAACCCTAGGATATGGTTGAGTTGTTATATTCAGAGTATTCACTTGGGGTTTAGACACAGCTTATAATTGAATCTAGCATCTTAGATGATAGGTGCATCTCCCAATCTAATCTCTGATGAATCTGGATCTCAATCTAGATGAGGGTCAGATCTGATTGTGGCAGATCTCTAAATGGGATCTCCTCAGCCTTATGGTTGAGGGCATGGTTTGATCTCCACTTACTCTAGACTCTATCCTTCCATTCTACACAGCCTCTCCCTTGATACATACCTTTACTGCATGGCCCATTGGTCATATTCTCAGTAAGTACACTCTATGCCCTATTTCCTTATTTAGTATTTCCCATAACCCTGGAGATGGTCTGTGTGCACTTAGACATAGTATAAATAGCCAAGTAGTTCCTTGGTTTTAACTTCCCAGTCTTAACCACTTGTTTATCTTGTATATTGTCTAGTGTCACTCAATATAGGCATTACCTCCTAACTTGTGCTATGGCTCCTCAGGAGTTGCTACCCTGAGTCCACACATCACTCTTTACATTCTATTCAATCTGAATCTGACAATGAAACTGATACACTCCCTCAAGGCAGACTATTTAGGGTTAGGATGGGTTGTTTAGAGATTAACACCATAACACTGGTCTCAGAAGACAGTTGTTGTTAGCAAGCCAATAAACTCTGAGACTGACATCTATTACAGAGGGACTCATGATCCTCAATCCACTTCCCCAATGTCCTCTAACTTAAGGACCACCACTATTGACAAAGAAAATAATTATCTCCTTTTCAAATTCCTAGATGAGTTCTTATTTAATAATAAAGCACTGTCTTAGTGCTGAACTGATGAACTTCTTCTGAGGCCTGAGGGTGCTCAACTACTGCTGTTGATGAAGGCTTTGAGCTTAGAGCCAATAAAATAGGCAAAAAGAATAATAGAAAAAGAAACAAAACGCTTGAACTTGTTAAAGCAGAGAGCTCAAGTGCACAAGACTGGGATTTAGCCAGGCTTGTGCCTCTCCTTTATATATGCTACAAGATGGTGCACAGACCATGTACAATGGGCTGGCCCTAAACTAATGTACCATAAGCCAATCAATAGCAATAATGGAGTAAGGACCTAGAAATATATGTGAATAACATGAGTCAAATGATGTTAGAGCCCAGACCAGTCTAGACTTGTGACAATGTGACAATGTGAAGAGCTGCAATAGTGTGAAAAAAATTATAACAAATAAGGCAATCACAGCTGTAGTATTTGAACAACATGTTATAGTTCACTTTTTCATTTTTCTGATCACATGACTTTATCTTATCTTTCCACATGGTTATCTAATCTTTTATCTTATCTAGGCATGTGATGGGTCACATGACAGGTCTAGACCCAGGGCATAGGGTTAGCCTCATGTCTTCAGCCTGCTTTTCATTTCCATCATTCTTCCATTTTAGAAGCCTCATTTCTCTTCAGCCATTGGCTATTCTCACAAGTGCTTCTCTTCCATTTGATGGTGCCTCAGGGTCTGTGGGAATGTTCCCATCAGGGTCTTGGTCTGTGCACCATTCTGTACCATATAAATACTATAGCCTTAGCATGTCTCAAGCTCCAGTCTTGAGCACTTGTATTTTTACTGCAGGTGGCCTCACTAGTGGCTCCTTATTCCATTATCCTTTGCCTTACCTTTAATTGGGTTTGTTGTGTCTTATTGCATTTCATTTGAAACTGACAACATAACACTTGCTCAAGACTTCCTTACCTGTTAAGGGCACTCATCGCAGAAGAATTGCTTATATGAAGAAAGGATACACTTGGGGACACAAAGAAAAGCTAGCTGAGTTTGTGGTTGAGGCAATTGCAGGTTTTAGTAATGATCAATCTGGAAGAGAGTCTTTTCAGAAATGCTTTGACAATTTTGAGAGATAGACTCTCAAAGATTTCAAGGAGAAAAGAGGATATGATAGAAAAGTAGCTGTTACCTCTAGACTCTGAACTCTTCACCCCTCTTGTTCACTTAAAACTGTGTCCTGACTTCCAGAAATGGTAGCACACTGTGTCCTCCATCAGCAACCCACCTTTCTCTACTACTGAGCTTGAGTTGACCCTCTTAGAGCACCCAGACCCCATTCAAGAACTTCTCCTGTTCCCATCCCCCAAACCCTGACCCCACTTACTGTTCCAAAGCCCAAGCCTGAATCCGAGGACTTCCAATATGTCTATGAATCTTGGAGATTTGATAAAGCAGTTGGTGAAAGGGTTTTCAAAGATGGAAGGATCAAATTTGAAGAAGATCTCTGACCCAGGGAAATGGAATGGTGAGAAGAATGGAGAAAATGGTTTGTTTCCATGTCAGTCTGGCATGTGGAGCAAAAGTGGAGAAACAAGAGAAAACAGACCACCACTGTTCTATCTTGTTTAGAAGAAAAAGCCACAGGATATGTGCAAATCATGTATGAGAAGTACATCAACAAGGAAACTGAGTTGGATAGGAATGGAAACAAATTAGGTTTGAATGCTTGGCCAGATTATGGTGGCATTGCAAGGGAGTTAAGAGCCTATTTCCATATCAATGAATTGGCTCATGAGACATTGAAGAAGTTAGAGGCATTGAGGCACAGGAACTCAATTAATGAGTACCTTCAAGAATTTGAGGTACTAAGGGTAGATGCAGGGGTCAGTGATGACCATGCATTAAAGTTGATGAGAACACAGGTGCAGTATAGAGTATACCAGCAGGTCTGCATGCAAGGCATGTCTGAGACATTGTTGGAATTCATACAAGCAGTACAAAAAATAGGTTGTTTATTTGAGTGAATGGCTGTTGAGTGATCCACTCCAGCATTTGCCCCAAGGTACAACACTCTGTGCATTCCCCCTTTTTCCACTTCCTTCACTCCCTGCTATAATCCCCCTCCCCACTTTATAAACACCAGTATTCAGCCCAGCAGAGGAGCTCCCATGGATGTTGATTGCCAGGGAGCAGCACAAGTCTGCACATGCTATAGTTGCAGCAAGACAGGGCACTTCACAAGGGAGTGCAAAGGAACTTTTAATCCAGCCACTTCAAGGCCTTTTAATAATTTTGGCAAGGGTTCTCAGGGACAACAAGCAGCTCTGAGGCAACAATGAGCACAATATGTGCAACCAGTAAAGTTTTCAGAATTTTTGCCTCCTGATGCCAAAGGATGGCAAATAGCTGAACCAGTTGCACTTGGGCCAGTCTATAACATGGCCAATGTGGCTTATTTTCAGGAAGTTCCTGCAGCATCATGGGGCACTATGGAAGAAGCATGAGCTTACTTCCAAGATGTATTTGAATTAGAGCGGAAGCAGAAAGAGGCTTCAGGAAAAGTCTAAGGGACTCAGCTAGGCTAGTAGTTGATGTTCCAGTATGTTCTTCTTTACTTTCTTCATCTTTTGATGTTTGTACTATGAAATGGAAAAAACCATTTCATTCTGTGATGGCATCTCAATCAAGCATGGCCCCAGACATTGGGTGCTTAATTCTGTCAGAAACTATTGACAGACATCTTTTTGCCATAGGAAGTGAAGAAAGAAATGATCTAGCCAAATTATTTAATAGAACAGAAAGGGATGAATTAGGTGTAAGTATTAAAGTGGATGGAGAAGTACAAGGAAAAAATGGACTTAAAATGGAATCATGTGGTTTAACTTTTGCCATCATTGATTCAGGAGCATCTGTGACTTTTATAGATCAGAAGTTCATATGGAAACATGGACTTTATGAAAAAAATCTATCAAAAACATTAAAGGTTTACAATGCAGATGGAACTGAAGGCAACATAGGTAGGATTGCACATTATGTGGTTATTTATATTTCTATAAAAGG
>JBBPKN010001420.1:0-16640 GCA_038089275.1 Pulveroboletus cf. rosaemariae | reverse complement strand
CACAGAAAAGATGCCAAACTTTGTTTTGATAAGTACAGAAGCCTGGAGGAGGTCTTAAGTAGATCTCTTCCTTCAATTTGCCATTGAGGAAAGCCGATTTTATGTTGACTTGGTGGATCTTGAGATTGTATTGCACCGCGAGTGCTAGGAGAGACTGTATTATAGTGAACTTGGTGAATGGTGTAAAAGTATCAAGATAGTCTAGCCCATACTCCTGCGTATACCCTTTTGCCACTAGTCAGGCCTTGTATCGCTCAATCTCACTGCTTGGTCTGTGTTTAATCTTGAAGACCCATTTTGAGTCAACAATCTTGTGGTTGGGTGGCTGGTCAACTTCTTTGTACAGGCCAATATCCTCAAAAGCTTTCAATTCAGCTTCCATTGCAGCATGCCATGACTTGCCATCTGGGCAGTTTATGGCTTCATGGTACATAAGTGGCTCATCGGGACTTGGGTGCGACACCTTGTGGACCATGGGAGCTCCTTCCTCTAGGTGTCCCATGTCACACATTGCATCATCATTGATATTAGCTGGCATAGGTGAGTGGTTTGGAGCAGTTTCTGGCTGGTGCTTGTTTGTCTGACTCTTTTCCCTGTGGTGAGTGTTTACCAGGAAATGATCATCATCATCTTACCTCGGTGGTTAATGGACTCATTGTGACCTGTGCAGCTCAGGTGTCGGAATGGGGACTGAATACAGGAATGCTGGTACTGAGACCTTGGGAGCACATTTGGACTGTGGAGGTGTTGGGCTATTGAAGTGTGCATCAGGTTTGTCCCTCTGGCTTTGCCTTGAGTGCACAGATGTGCTTGATGGTCCTTCTTATAGTGCGCTGATCTCATGTGATTATTTCTGATCACTTCTTTCCTCAGCCCCAACTTTCATTGTTGTCAACCCTTCAGCCTTATCAACTTGCTTAGCATTGTCATCAGTCTGCTCAGTTACAACTTCTGAGAACATTTCAGGTGTGTCACCTTCATCAACTGCTGGGGTGAGGTGACAAGCTGAAGTTGAACCACTTTCTTCCCTAGTGCACAAGTCAGATGCATCAAATGTGACATGATTTGTTTCTGGTGTGTTTCCCTCATCAAAAATGACATCATGTGACTCAATAATTCAGCCGTTTCAATGTTTTATGCATATGAAGGCTTTACAGTTTGATGTGAAACCCAGGAAGATGCATTTGATCGACTTAGGATCAAGTTTGCACCATTTTTCGTCCAGTATGTGAACATGTGCCTTGCAACCAAAAACATGAATGTGTCCAACTGACGGTTTGTTGCCAGTAAAGGCTTCATGCAGGGTCAGATCACCTTTGAGCACATGCATTGGAAGACTGTTTAGAAGGTGCATCACATATAGTATGGCGTCTGACCAAAAATGATTTGGCAGGCATGCATCACTCAGCATGGCACAAGCTGTTTCCACTATGGTGCAGTTCATGCACTTGGCCACTCTGTTCTCCTGAGGTATGTAAGTGTTCAACATTTCATGATGCATTCCCTGTTATAGTCCGATTTTTCAAACTTTGATCATGTGACCTTATCTTATCTTCTCCACATGGATATCTAATCTTTTATCTTATCAAGGCACATGACGGGTCACATGACTGGTCTAGACCCAGGGCTTAGGGTTAGCCTCATGCCTTTCAGCCTCTTTTTATTTCTGTTGCTCTTCCATTTCAGAAGCACTGCTCCTTTTCAGCCATTGGCTATTCTCACAGTTGCTTCTCTTCTTTTTGATCGCCGTCCAGGGTCCATGGGAATTCTCCCATCAGGGTCTTGGTCCATGCGCATGTAGCTAAGGTATATAAGCTGTAGCATATCGTCTCAAGACTCCCCAGTCTTGAGCACTTGTACCTATAGTGCAGTGTCCTCACTTGTACTCAATTCCTATTCTCATTTCTCATTATCATCGTCTTCAGTCAGTTACCAGCAGCCCCTAGACTAGGGTCAAGAACGCTCAGAAGTTATTGAAGATCATAACATTCCCTTATCCTTCAGATATGCCTGGAAGTCCCTTGACACATATTCCCCACCTCCATTAGTGCGAAAAAGGTTGGCACACTTGCCAGTTTCAGCTTCTGCCCAATGGAAGTACTTCTTTGTCAAGGTAAGGGCTTCAGCTTTGGTTTTCATCAGCTTGACTACTAAGCAATGTGAGTAGCCATTAATGAAGGTGATGAAGTAGTGGTGTCCAGTGCGAGATGTCATCTCCATTGGTTCACAAATATCTGAATATGTCCAGTAAATGACTTGAGGCAATTCTGTGTCCAATTCAGTAGGAATGACAGCACAGTGCTGCTTTCCATCAAGGCAAGGCTTACAACAATTGGTATGCTCCTCTCACTCATTAATGTCCATTCCTATAACCATATTCTTGTGGTACAGCTTAAGGACTGTACTATGATGCACATGGCCAAGTCTATGATGCCAGGTGTCAAGGCTGGCCTTGGACAGTTCAGAGCGAGATACATAAGTGGATGAAGAGTGATTCAGGTCAAGAAAATGCGAAGGGAAGTGCATAACATAGGCTCTTTGGTCCTGGATGCAGTGGAGTGCTTTGAGCATGTAGAGTAAGTTGTGTTTGTGTCCTATACCAACTGTCTGATCTCCATCTTTAATATAGCAGGCCATGTTGTTGAAGATCACTTGTAGTCTGTGCTTGACTAGGCATGAAATGGACACAAGGTTGCCATCCAGGGCAGGTACATAGAATACATCATAAAGTATCATCTCACTGAGTTGACCATTTTCAAGTTGCAGGTCAAGGCCAATTCATCCAACACTGAATGCATATATGGAAGATCCATTACCAATGATAATGGATTGGGGGAAGCTAAAGGAACAGTATGTCTTAAACCAATAATGCTGTGAGCTCATGTGGGCAGATGCCCCAGAATCAATGATCCATTCCTTTCAGAGGATTTGAACATCTTTATGTGTCATAAAGAGTCAAGGAAGAGATAAAGGGTCACTTGTAGTTATTTGAGTGATCCAGGCCATTAGCTCACTACCTCCTTCCTTAGGTTTTTTGTTTGCCTTGGCTTCAGAATCCTTATTCACCTCATCAGCTTTCTTTTTTCAACACTTTGCCAGGGAATGGCCTGATTTATTGCAGTAAGAGCATTTTCCTTTCCTTTTCTTTCTCTGCTTCTCAGCCTCATTACCCTTTGCCTTAGTTTTTGTCATGGCCTTGGCCAACAATGCAGCTTGTGCTGCAGACTTTTGAGTTCATTCTTCAATGAGAACCTGGGCAATAACACAGTCTGTTGACAGCTTGTCACTGGTGAACATGAGAATGGTGTAAAGTGTTGAGTAGGAAGGTGGTAAGGAAATTACCATGGCTACAGCAACAAGGGAGTCATCAAGAGGTTGACCAAGAGTGATCAGAATATTGGCCTTTTGTCACATCAAGTTCAACTGCATCTCCATAGGAGAGTCATCCAACAGATTACTGTGGAATAGTTCATTGATCAGATAAGTGATTAACTGTTTTCCTTTTCCTTCATAGTGCTCACTCAGCTTTTGCCAGATCATCTGCACTGTTGCAGCATAGAGTACCCCACTGAGGGGTTCATCCTTTAAGGTAAGTGTGATTTATGCACAGGCCTCCTTGTCCTTCTCAAGCCACTCTAGGTACTCAGTAGGACATGCTGCCATGTCAGGTTTGCTTTCTTCACCAGTAACAACTCTCCAGAGGCCTCTGACATCTAGGATGGTTTGAATGTGGAATTTCCATGTCTGAAAATTTGCACCATAATTGTCAAGAGATGGAACATCATACAGGCAGCTAGATGCCTGTGTGGTACACTTGAAGATAGTTGATACATTGGTGGATGGGGATAAGGAGGGGCCTGCAGCTGAAATGGAAAGAGAGGGGGTTGCAGGGCTCATAACCTTTTGATAGGTAACACTGCTGAGGATATCACACTATACACAAGGAGACCTCAGTTTCGTATGAACGAAAGACTGAGGTGCAACGTGGCAGTGTCCACACTCAAAAGGACGACGCGATTACATAAGGAAATGTCCGGCGTATGCCTCGGAAAGAATATGTCTCAAGGAATAAGTGGCCCGGAGGCATCAAAAGGAATGAGGGAAAAAAAGGAGAGTGAAGAGGAATGAAATAATAGAATAAAATTTCAACAGAAGAGGATGTCAGTGGGAGTGGATGGAAGTTCCCCCATAATGTGGAGGGTTACAATATGTTGTACCATCTCTATTTTCTTTCCAAAGCCTCTTGCATTTCACCCATCTTTCTTTTTGCTCTTTCCTTTGCCAAGAAGGCACATGCCCCAAAGTTCAGTACATTATTATACACCACTGCTATGCTGGCTCGCCCTTCTTGCACCATCATAGTGGCGGTAGATGTTACATTGAAGCCACGAAAGCAGTCACTTCCCGCGGTGCAAGGTAGGACATAGCACGGAATAATGCGTCGGGATTAGCTAGAGACGTCCCTCTTCTAGTTACCATCTAGCGAGTACAAGAAATAGTTCCTCTCAGCTGCTGTTCTTCATGAGCGCGATCCCTGCTCTGCAACCCTGTCTATCACATCCCGGACAAGCCCGGTGAGCTCCTCTTCCGAACCCACTATAGCCTCTACGCGGCGCTCACGCGACAAGAGGTCGCCAAATACCGTCTCGGGATCGAACAAAGGATGGGCTTTCTGGACAGCTTCGGCAAACTTGGCAGGGTGGGCGGTAGAAAGGACAATTTGAATGGTGGCAGCAGAGCTACAACAGACAGACAACTTAGTCCGGCGTACAACATCCAATAAACAAATCACGAGGCATACTTGGACTTTGCAAACACTTCAGCTGCGTGTAGCCCCACAGCGGTGTGTGGGTCGACCAGGTATGACTTGGTCTCTTTATATTTTCTTATGGTAGCGATCGTCTGCGGTCAATGAGTTAACTGGCTGCACGTCCACGTCTACGCTGAACTCTACCTGCTCATCGTCAGTCTTGTCTGCAACAAAGTCTCTCCGTGCATCCTCAAGCACCACCGACAGGTCCACGGTCCCTGACTTTTTAACCGTAGCCATCCAATTGCGTACCTGGTCACATACAGCTGCACGCTTCGCCGTCTCGTTATTCTGTGCTGCTTTCTCATAGGCAAGGTACCAAAGCAATCGCTCAAAGTTACTTGACACGGTGATATCCATGGCGGGACTAACAGTTGCGTAGACACCGCCCGCTATAGGAGCAGCACTGGGATCAATTCTTTGGTATGACCCGCTCTTCCAGAATCGGGCAAGGATGTCGTTTGAATTTGTAGCGATGCCAAGTTGGCCCATGGGTAGGCCCATACGTTTGGCGTAATACCCTGCAAGTATGTCACCAAAGTTGCCTGTAGGCACGACAAATTGGATCTCGGAACGTTTGACATCGACGTTGGGGTCGTTGAGAAGCTGGAAGTACGCGGAGAAGTAGTAGACAATTTGCACGAGAATACGGGCCCAATTGATGGAATTCACTGCCCCTAGGCGATGCTTTTCATTGAACTGCTTGTCGGCTAGAATGGATTTCAGGATGTCCTGTGAAGAGAGTTATACAGTGCCTGTCAGTACAGAACAACAAAAGCTGCGCTTACCTGGCAGTTGTCAAATGTCCCGCTGATGGACAAAGTATGGACGTTTTCGTCGAGGACAGTCGTCATCTGAGCTTCCTGGATTGGTGAGACGCGACCCTGAGGGAAGAGAATGAACACAGAAATATTGGCTTTGTTTCGCAGGCCGTAGATAGCAGCGCTTCCAGTGTCTCCACTGGTAGCCCCGACAACAGTCAGCTTCTCTGGAGGTTCTCCGGGGGGCTTCCGGGAATTGCGTCTATTGAGAAAGTATTCAAAGAGGTTCCCAACGAGCTGGAGCGCAAGGTCCTTGAAGGCATACGTGGGCCCATGGAACAACTCGAGCACATATGTTTTAGGATCAAGTTGAAAAAGGGGCGTGATAGATGGATCGCGGAATGCGGATGGGCCAACCGCATATGTCTTGTTGACGAGCGAAGTAAGATCAGCCGGGGAAAGTTCATCAGGGGAGATGAAGAGCGAGAGGATTTTGACGGCCAGTTGTTGGTAGTAAAGATTGGCCCACTCAGATCGCCAGTTTTCGGGAAGACTCGGGATTTCTTGTGGGATGTAGAGTCCGCCATCTGGAGCGAGCCCAGCTAGGACAACCTGTCGTGAGTCCGACGTCAGCATCAAGGGTAGCAGAACGGCAAGACCCACGTCCTCAAAGGACCGCTCGCCTGGGTGTCCGCGGGTAGAAAAGTACCTCATCGTGGTCGTGGTCGACGCAGTAGACGATGATCATCCAGGCTCGAGTCGGTGCCGATCACCCTTTTTGGGTGGAAATCTCAGCTTGCAAGTCCGCACACGCTACTGTACTTGATGACCACTCCATCACCTCGAGCAATTCTCAGCCTCTACAGCTCTACTCTCCGTGTAGCACGCTCATTTAGTTCCTATAACTTCCGCAGCTATTTTTTGCGGAGGACAAAGGATACGTTCCGTGGCATGCAGGTGGGCCATTGCTCCTCCCTTTACGATGACCCACCTGGTGGATGTGCCGACAGGCGGAGAAGAATCCCGCTAAACTTACGCTCGCGTACAACGAGGCTGTCAAGGAGCTCAAAGTCCTTCGTCGGGGCGCTGCTATTAATCAGTTGTATGGCGGACGGCATCTCGCGGTGGAAGACTAATATCTGGCGATGAGGATACATTGGTATAGCAGGAAATGGTCTGATGAATGCCATTCCCGTTGTCCCTGCCTCACAGACATGGAGTGCCGGAAACTCTTCCTGTCTCCACACTAATTTATCTTCCATCAGAATTCCAGTTCTCCAGTTCCCCAGTATCCAAAATATCAACCCACGTCTGACCAGGCTCCCCCGCTGTAACATCATCTAGAAGTACTCCACTTCCTAACCCTAAGCGCACTCGGTAGCGCGGTATAGTTGGCCGCTCAGTCAGCAGCGAAACTTGTGGGGGGGCTTAGCTGGCGCTCAATGGTTCATCTCCCAGCGTTTGCCACCATCTGAGACCATGAACTACAACTAGCAACAGGCGGTAAAGCATCTCCAGGCTTACCGAGATGCTAGGTGTGTTATAAAAGACGGCGGGGGTCAAAGCTCGAAGCTCGGACAGCGAGAGGGTTCAAACAGTTTGAAACTCGATTTACTTATGACGGAGGGCATGTTGAACATACACTAGCGAAACCCAGATGCATCAGCGCTCAGTGTTCAATCGTCGCGCCGACATCGTTCCTGACCGCATGATTAGACACCACGAACAACTTGCCGACAACATGTCAAAGTAGTAAGACGAAAAGAAGTAGGTCACACAGGTTATCTCCGCGCCGACAAATCAGGGGGTTCACTACAGGATGACCCATTTATCCCCGGAACTCACATAAAAGTAGGCCTTGTCTTCCAGCAGGTCAGGTAGTGTCTCCTATTTCCTCCACCGTACTGTATCACGATGTCAGCTTCCTCTGAGTCGGGATCCAAGTTCCGTGTTGCCATCTGGTGCGTAGCCAAGTTCATGTTCAACCCCTTGATTAAGACCCTTTGCAGTGGCGCTGGTATTGGCGGTCTTGTCCTCGCCATTACGATCGGGAAATATGATCCTTCCATACCCATTGATTTATACGAAGCACATGAGTCTATTGAGACTACTGGTGTAGCAATCACTCTATGGAGGCAGGCACATGAAGTTATGATGGACCTTGGGTTGCTCGATGAATTTAAGCAAATCTCTATGCATAACCTTGGTGACAGTGAGAGTGAGTGATTCCATTCTCTATCGTATCAATTTTAGCTCCGACCGATGCAACAGACGTCCATGTAAGGCGTTCAGACATACGTGACGGCGGATACATCTGGTACGACCAAAGCCATCCATGTAAGTGCTTGTGTATTCTACCATTCGGGGACCTGTTATGAAAGTGGATAAAGTTGGCCCCTCTGGCATGCATCGACAGCAAATGGTAGCCATCCTAGCAGGATATCTCCCAGCTTTATGCACAGTGCATTCCAAGAAGCGACTCATTAACTATATCGAACCAGAAGAACATACACACTCGACATCACCTATTTGGCTCGAGTTCGCGGATGGGACTACTGCAACAACCGATGTACTAATTGGAGCCGACGGAATTCGCTCGGTTGTTCGCAGGAAAGTGTTTGAAGCAGCATCCGAAGACAATGGCGATGATGAAATAGATCTTATGCAATACATAGAAGCGACTTTCACGGGGATAATAGCGTATCGCTGCCTCGTCCCCGCGGAGATATTGAAACAGGAAAATCCAGAGAACCTCTCTTTACAAGAGAGGACAGTGGTGAGTAAATAACTACATGTGTGCACAAATTCTCGCCTCATTCTGCTAATATACAGTATTGTGGCAAAGGCAGGGTAAACGCGACTGGTTTTGCCTTGATGTGCTGCTCACTTATTATTCGTAGCTTCTTGTCACTTACCCGATCGTCGAGGGTACTCTAATCAACGTCGTGGCAATGGTAAGCAACCCAAACTTGGATGGCACGCACTACGAAGGACGTTGGGTATCTGAGGGGAATCTTGATGAGCTAATTGAATATTTTGATACCTTCGAGCCTGATGCGAGGGCAGTGGTGAAGGCAAGTCCTCCCCACACAAGTCAATTGTTTTAGATAATTCTGAGAAGCACGCGATACAGCTCTGTGAGGGGTCGTCTAAATGGGCGGTGCACGTCGTGAAACCGCTACCATTTTGCGTACGAAAGAGGGCCGCACTCATCGGCGATGCGGTACGGTTTCCTTAGCTCCGAGTGTCGCAGGCACGCTCAATTGAAGAACGGATGATCCCCTAGTGTCATGCCATGACACCACATCTCGCTGCTGGTGCGGGCCAAGCAATGGAAGTGCGTCTCGTCCCTATTTTTTTCTCCATTCTTCGTCACTCAACCACGTGTAGGATGCATTTGTACTTGGCCGGCTGATCGCACATCCTCTTACTACACTCTCTTGCATACAAAACAGTCTCCGAATCTACGAGGAGATACGCCTCCCATTCGTTCGTTCCGTAGCGAACTTTTCGTCATTGATGGGACAGATGTATTCGTTTACGGCGCCAGGGCACTACAATGGAACGAGGAAAGAGGATGACATAGACGACAAAGAGATCAGTGTGTATGAGAAAGAAGGCATGGAGATCCTGAGGCAGAAGATTGATGAAGTGTGGCATTTTATGGAAGAATCAGGAGGAGCTCTGCTAGCATGGCGAGACGCAGAGATCAAATTGCAAGCGTCAGCGAATTAGACAGCCAACTAGGACAACCGGGCACTCGATCCTGGTCACTCCCTCGTGTCTGCTTTACATTCATGTAGGTCCATCCAGCAGGACCTATGATCTTGTGTACATCGTACTTCGGAAACATGACGTAATTCCAGAGTTGTAACGGGCGGTGCTAATCAGCCTGACCTGTTGTACATTCTCCGACTCACAGCATCATCTCGCTGCCCGATGCCCTGCTTCGACATCCCTCGTCAAGCACAGTATATAATCAAACTAATAACCTGAACGAATTCGGACATATCTAGTCAAACCCTAATAGATTCTGAATCTGCAGACCACGTTCCGAGCTTCATGCAGAGGTCGGCGAACCCAGGAGCGTCTGTCAACAGACACACACTAAGAAACATCTCGGTTCGTCGGGGAGACTCATGTAGCGAGTGCCTAATCGGTAGACTTGTCACTACAAGTCATGCACCGTACTTGTTATCATAGCCAATTGCGTCTCCAGACCCAGGATCCCGGGTGGATGTCGCCAGGAATGACGGACGGAGAGCTGGCGGGGTCTAGCCCGGACTGAGAACAGTGAGAGGTGTCGTTTTCAGTCGAATGGCATACAACTTGATTTCCTCACGACAGAGCCTCACTAATCCCGAGAAGCTTACATGCCGGGTCGGGCTCAACATGCGTACGCTCCTTCATCATGGGCCGGCCCTTGCCCTTCTGAGCAACTTAAAGGAGTGCATTCACTTCGTCGAACCTCGTCTTGCAGTGCCTCAGTCATATCCGGATTTCTAGCATCGCTGTGGCAGTTATCGCGAGTCACTTTGACAGTATTGACTCATGTCGGTTGCGTCACATTCGCAATGGGTATTGACGTTACTGACTAGTGCATCGACTAGTGAAGGGATAATTGACCAAGTACATCCGATTCTAGAGGACATAAAAGCGACATACTTTTTCTGCATACCAAATACCATCTTCTGATTTCCCTCAACCAGACTATAATGTCAGGTTCGTCGCCTTAAGGCTTCTTGCAGTGGTGCTGGCATCAGCGGTCTTGTCCTCGCCATTACGATCGGAAAATATGATCCTTCCATTCCCATCGATCTATATGAAGCACACAACTCTATCAACTCTACCGGTGCAGGAATCACCTTATGGAGGTAGACGCACGAGGTTATGGTCGAACTTGGGCTATTCGATGAATTCAACGAGATTTCTCTGCACAGCCCTGAAGACAAACTCGGTGAGTAACAGCTCTCAACTTCGTCTTTCTCTCGGCCCGACCGTTGTATCAGGTCCCAACACACGACGATCAGACATACGCGAGGGCGGATACCCCTGGTTCCAGACTGTCCATCGCCGTATGTTCACTTATTTTTCATCGTCAGGATTTGTCCTCACACAAGTCTGCAAAGATGGTCCCTCACCCATGCACCGTCAGCACATGGTAGCTATCCTGGAAAGGAATCTCCCAGCTCCGTGTACAGTACATTCCAGGAAGCGGCTTATCAATTATACAGAGCCAGAACGACAGGACGGTCACTCGATCGCACCTATCAGACTCGAGTTCGCAGATGGAACAATTGCAAGCACCGATATACTCATTGGAGCTGATGGAATCCGTTCAACAGTGCGCAAGACGATGCTTGAGACAGCGTCTGAAGACAATGGAAATGACGACCCAGATCTCAAACAGTACGTTGATGCAACTTTTACAGGGATGTCGATACATCGTTCCCTCGTCTCCGTAGAGACACTGAGGAATGAGGACCCGGAAATCTTTCGTTGAAGGGACTGTTAACAGTGAGCAGTTAATCACATGGTACCTATCTATACACCTTACGCTACTGGCATACAGTACGTAGGGAAGGGCAAAGTAACTGCGTCTAGCTTTGCTGGACGTTCACAATCACTTATTTACTGCCTGCAGAGCCCTGTTACTTATCCCATTACCAAAGGGACTATCATCAACGTCACAGCTGTCGTCGTCGATCCGAATTTAACTGGCACACACTATAAGGGATACTGGGTGTCCAATGCCAGTCGTAAACAGCTAGTTGAATGTTTCGACAACTTCGAACATGACGCAAGGACGGTGGTGAAGGTGATTTCCTTCCGTATTGATCCAGTTTTATTAGTCTAAGCAACATACGATACAGCTCTGCGAGAACCCGACCAAGTGGGCGGTGCACACCGTGAAACCACTTCAATTTTGCGTACGAAAGAAGGTCGCACTTATTGGTGATGCGGTAAGTCTTTCTCAGACCAGGTATTATAGGCACGTCCCCGCTGATTGAAGACGGATTTGCAGTGTCACGCCATGGTGCCTCACTTTGGTGCCGGTGCAGGTCAAGCAATCGAGGTGCGGCCCATCTCTCACTCATCTTCCCACATACATTGTCACTCAAATATATCTATGGCGCATTTGTGCTTGGCCGGCTTATCGCACATCCTCTTACCACACCCCATCGCATTCAAGACGTCCTTAGTATTTATGAAGAGGTTCGCCTCTCACTTGTTCGTTCTATAGCGAATCTGTCATTGTCGACCGCATGGACAACCCTATTTATGGAACCAGGGTACTATGATGGAACGAGAAGGGAGGACGACCTGGATGGGAGGGTATCAGTGCGTATGAGAGGGATGGCATGGAGGCCACCAAGCAGGAGATCCTCAGGCGATGGAATTGGATGGACGGATTGGGTAGTGCGCTTCCGGCTTGGAAAGACGCAGAAAGGAAATTACAGGTGTTGGCCAACTTGGTCGTCACACTGCCTTTGCAATGTGGATGGCATTAGTAATCCCGCATATCTTGCCGTTGGGCATATGGTGTAGCTGGTTATCACATCCGCTTAGCATGGGCTGAGTGCGGGGGGTCTCCGGTTCGAGTCCGGATTTGTCCACTCTTTTTGTCCTGTGGTCCCTTCATCGCTGTCTGTTGCGAGTCGCACTTTCTCTTCCTATGGACCGTGATGCAATAATGAGGTTTGTATGCGCCCGAGACACTCTTCCCCTGGGTGGCCTGGCGAACCACTGACATTGTCACTGTGCACCATGTACGCGTGCCTCATAGTCGGGATGAGTCAACGAGCACAAGCCGCTTTCTACCTGCAGCGTGGACACTCGTCGTACATTGAAATCTACATTTCAGCGTTGAACGTGACCCTCCGTCATGACGTTAACGCACATGTGCACATGGGCATCAGCACAGCACAGAAGCGGTGCAGGAGTTGGCAAAGGTTGACAATGTCACCACATGGCACACCCTGTGATCACCGTCTATCAAGAACGTGCGTGCGTGCATTCCCAGGCGGAGAACAAACAAGCTACGAGTATATTTCTTCGTTTGGGAACAACAGGAATAAAAAGAGTGGACAAATCCGGACTCGAACCGGAGACCCCCCGCACTCAGCCCATGCTAAGCGGATGTGATAACCAGCTACACCATATGCCCTGTGCCATCTCCGATAGTCCTTTGCATACACATCTGCACGTCGACTAGCCCGTTGTTTTCTTTTCCGTGCTAGGCCTACCCTTCCAAGCCATGTCAACGATCCATCTCAAAGTCGAGTTCAGCGGCGGTCTCGAGCTGCTGTTTGGAAACCAGCGTTCACACACGCTCTCCCTCCCCTCCCTCCCCACGCCAGGGTCGACTGAAGCGACGGACGTGGACGTGACGTATCTGATACATCATCTACGTACACACGTCCTTACGGAGCGTCCTGAGCTCTTTACGGAGGGCGATACCGTGTACGTTTTCATCTCCATCTTCCAGTCCTGGCATTCCCCCCGTCTCTCTCTCTCTCTCTCTCCCTGTTCGTTGCGATCAAAGGCTGACATGCATGCAACGCACGCGAATGACGATGTAAAACAGTCGTCCGGGTATTCTCGTCCTCATCAACGATACGGATTGGGAGTTGGAGGGCGAGGGTGCGTATGTGCTTAAAGACGGTGACGAGATCGTGTTCATCTCGACGTTGCACGGTGGGTAGGTTCGGATGACAATGTCGGTGAGGTGATAGAAAAAGATGCGTTGGTGTGTGGTGATTATTGGCGATGGAATGAGGAATATGGCTCGATGAAACTCACTCTACGACGATCATTCAGACCCGAGAGCTGCCAAACTGGCACGGATGCTTCGGGCAGACATATCATATCATATCTAGTAGGATGTCATCGAGGAAAGCAGCGACAGCACCGATTATATTCATATGAACAAGATTAGCCGGCGCACACATGAATCGCAAATCCACTCGGGCTCGGCTGGTCACCTACATCTTCCCCTCGCCTCCTCCACATACTTGTGCATCAGCCCCACCACCCGCTTCAAGTTTTGCCCAAACTTGGCCGAGATGGGGACAACGTCCATCTGGCGACGCGTGGCCCCCTTATCCACAGCCATCTCGGTCTCAACGTACGCTTCCAGCTGACGCAACTTTTCCCGCGCCTCGGTCACTGCGTGCACGTCCCCATCACTCGCCAATAGATCGGCCTTGTTGGCAATGACGAGACGCGCCTTGTCGCTCATCCCCGGCTGGTACTTTTCTAGTTCTTCGCGAAGAATCCTCAGGTCATCCCACGGTGCAGGTCCAGCAAGATCGACGACATACACAAGTGCATGCGAACGCTCGATGGATCGCAGAAACGAGTGCCCGAGACCGACATCCTCGGACGCACGGGATATCAGACCGGGGTTGTCTGCGATCGTGAATCGAAAAGACTCGAGAATGGCAAACTGATCGAGCGCAGAGAGGTTGGCGACACTAGGGGCGTGGTGCTCTGGAGAGGGTTCAGATGACTCGAGGGTCTCTTCCGTCTCCTCAGGTCCCAGTACTGCATCTAGTGTCATTTGTTCGAGACGGCGGGCCTCCTCGACGGCAGTTTCCTCAAAGACGTGAACGTCATGGAGTTCGCCCTCAAAGGTACCATCGTTCACGACTCGGATGACGCCCACGACTGGATTCAACGTTGTGAATGGATAGCTTGCTACCTCCGTCTTGGCACGGCCACCCGTAAGAGCGCGTAACAACGTGCTCTTGCCAGCGTTGGGTATACCGACGAACCCGACGTCTGCGATGATTTTGAGCTCCAGCTCCAGCGTGATGCGCTCGCCATCGTGTCCTTTGGTGGCAAACTTGGGCGAACGGTTGACGGGGGACAAGAAATGAGGGTTGCCCAGACCAGCATTACCGCCCTTGGCGACCAAATGACCCAGATACTCGGCTTTCCCGAGCGCGAGCGGCGCATTTACGTCCTCGACGGCGCGCTCGATCTCGCTCAAGTCTAGATGAATCGGATGATTCGTCCTCTGCGTTCGTGCCCAGCGTTGATCGCGTTCCTCCCTCCAGAGCGCCGCTTCGGCTTGCTTGAACACGTCCCTTTGCATGTTGTCATCCTCGGAGCGCGGATAATGCACCCATCTGCGTTCCAACAACCTGGCGCGCCGCGCCTCGAAACCAAGCCCCTCAAGGGCCTCCTCCTCTGCCTCCCATTCGTCCTTGGCACGTCGTGGATCGTCGCGGGGGAGCTCACGCACGACAGTTCCAAGGGGGACCTTGATGATCGTCGGTGAGGCGTTTCGACCGTTTTGCCACGTCCCGCGGCCATGGGTGCCGGATAGACCACGGACGCGTCGTGGGATGGAGGAGAGCGTGGTGAGTTCGGGCGTGGGCATCACGTAGACGTCACCGCCACGACCGCCATTTCCGCCCGAAGGGGGGCCCATGGGCTTGTATTTTTCGCGATGGAACGCGACGCAGCCATTGCCGCCTCTGCCTTGGCAAGAGGATGAGGTTGTGTCCCAGTGGGGATGGAGAGAAAGAAGGGGGCGTACCACCTCGGACGTGGATGACGACGTGGTCAAGAAAGGTGTCGCCCTGTTAGCTGGTGATGTGAGGGTGTGCGGGCCAGAGACTGCAAGTGAGATATGCTGACCCCCTGTCGTCGTTTACGCTCTGCTCTTTTCTGGGACCGTGAGCTGCTCAGCCCGGTTTCAACGCCATCGGAAAACGGTCGTCGCTGGGCATGCAACAGCCAAGAGCGCCTGGACGTTGCTCTCCACATGGGTTGGGAGAGGACGAGGTTCGTAGCAAATAAAAGTAAACATTCCCGTAACATATGATACATACACTGGTAGACTGCAGTCCTTGGTCAACGTACAACCGAAACACTCGGAGCGAAGTCGGATATATAAAAAAAAAAGACATGGCAAATATCGTTGGTTCATCTGTCTGCGCTCAAACCTAGGAGCCTACTCGGCGTCAACGCACAGGCGGCGTTCAGTCCATGCTTGGGGTCGGTGTTGGCGGACCGTGCAAGGACGATCTTGGACGCCGTGCGAGGGGAGATGGTGCTCATGCGGAGCAGGAGCGAGGCAGCAGTCTCGTCGTCAGGGGTGTAGACAGGAGATGCCACGGGGGGCGCTTTCGGGTTCACACGAGGTGTGAAGCCAGAGAACCGTGGCTGCATGTGGGGCGTGGTGGGTGGAAGGAACGTGCTCGGGGAGGGAAGCGTGAGCACGGGTGGGAGTGGGAACCCGGCAGTAGCGGGTGCACATGTTGCGGAAGTCGGCGGGGTGGGCAGTTGTGTCGACCTCGCGCTGGCGGATGTGTCAAAGGGAGGCGATTGGGAAGGCATGAGGAGGGAGCGCTGGTCCTCGGCAGGGGAGGGCAGCCAAGCGGAGATGGAGGGGAGACGGGGCGCGGGGGAGGACCCGGGGGTGGTGTCGTCGACCCGCTTCTGAGAGCAGTCACGGGGAGTAAAGGAGATGGGCTCGTTGCAACGGGGACAACCGGTGTGCTCAAGCTGGTTGACCCTGTCTGTCAGGTCTTGGAGATAGGCCACGGTGCGGACGAGGATCTCGAGCTTGAACTCCTTCTCCCCCGAGCCCTTTGGCCTTGTGACGGGCTTCTTGGCGTCGAGAGAGTCGTCGTCCGACTCGTCTGGTTGGGTGTCGGGGGTGCGTTTGTACTCGGGAGGGACGAGGTTCCGCAACGTGGCGAGAGCGTCATTAATTTTTGTGCGGCGCGCTTTCTCGATAAGAGAATGGTTTATTTTGCGCTGTGCCTCGCGGGCAGCACGCGAGAGGGTGCCTGGCCTGCGACCGCGGCGCTTTGGGGGAGGGTGCTGTGGATGGTCGTCGTCGTCATCGTCGTCGAGCGGGGACGGGGTGGACGGTAAGGAGGCGGGGGAGGGCTCCTGAGGGAGGGGGGTGGCCGAGTCTGAGCGGAGACGCTTTGCTCTGCGGGGGGGGTTGCACGAGCCAGCGTAGACGTCCATGCGGGGTTCAGCTGGTGCGATGGGGCGGAAGGAGGAGGACATGGAGGAGGAGGAGGAGGAGGAGGAGGAGGAGGGAC
>JBBPKN010001419.1:0-16651 GCA_038089275.1 Pulveroboletus cf. rosaemariae | reverse complement strand
TATTATTTTTACCAAGGATAAAACTTGACAGGAACATGCACAGCTGGTAGCCCAGGTCCTTTAACACCTGCAGGACAATGATCTTTTCTTAAAGCCATCCAAATACCACTTTATGCAAGAAAAAGTGGACTATCTAGGAATGGTGGTGTTTAAAGACAGGGTCGAAATGCAAATAAACAAGATTCAGGCTATTCAGGATTGGCCACAGCTGTGCACTCTCAAACATGTTCAAGCATTTTTGGAATTGGCTAATTATTATCATTGTTTTATTCAAGGCTTTGCAGATATTGCTCACCCATTGAATGATCTGATCAAGAAAGATCAAGTTTTTTCTTGGGATGGGCCTCAACAAAAGGCTTTTGTATCCCTCAAGAATATTATGTCCACTGCTCCCTTCTTGGTTTATTCCAACTCCACCCAACCAGTCTGTATTGAAACGAACACTTCCAACATTGCTACTGGAGCAGTCCTATCTTATCTGGTCAATGGGGACTGGTGTCCTGTGGCTTATTTATCCCACTCCTTAAACCCTGCTGAAAAGAATTATTTCATTTATGATAAGGAACTTCTGACTGTCATCCAGGCTCTAAAAGAATGGCATCATCTCTTAATTAATCATCTCTCTTTTGAAATTTGGACTAATCACCAGGCTTTGAAGCACTGGCGGAAACCACAGGATCTTTCCTCCCAACAAGTGCAATGGGTTGAGCTGCTCATGGAATTTCATTTCACTATTGTTTACAAACCAGAAACTTCCAATGGACATGCCAATGCTTTATCCCAGCATTTTGATCATGATATGGTGGTGGATGAACCTAACAAGAATGTTATGGTCCTCACAAATGATCATTGTCCCTCCCTTTCCTCCCTTTCCTATCAGAGCATTGTTATTTCCAACTCTTTTGTTCAGGATATTGTTACAGCTACTGGTCCTCTTTTGAATGAAGATTGGCCAGGGTTATGTTATAATGCAGATGAAGGTTATCTCCTACATGAACAATCAAATACAATATTCATACCAAAAGAACTCAGAATGGAAGCATTAAAGATATGTCATGATTCTCCCATTGCAGGACATGGAGGACAAAGAAGAACTCTTCATTTATTAAAAAGATTTTTCTATTGGCCTGGACAGTCACAATATGTCATTAATTATATTAAGACCTGTCAAGTGTGCTCCCTCATGAAGGGTTCACAAAAAGCACCAGCAGGCAAACTTTTACCTTTACCTATTTCTTCTCAACCTTGGACAGATATTTCCACAGACTTTATTACTGGTCTACCAAGATCAAATGGTTTTGATGCTATCCTAGTAGTAGTGGATCAATTTTCAAAAGAAGTGGTTTTCATTCCTTGTTCTACAACCACTTCTTCATCAGATTTAGCTAAACTATTTCATGACCATGTTTGATCAAGACATGGCTTGCCATCGTCTATTGTTTCAGATTGAGGACCTCAGTTTGCTTCAGCATTCACACAAGAGCTATGCCACTCCCTTGACATACACCAGAAACTTTCCACTTCATTTCACCCCCAAACAAATGGTCAAACAGAAAGGATAAATCGCAAGTTGGAGCAATACTTGCGTATCTTTGTGGCAAAGAAGCAAGAAACTTGGGCAGATTGGATAAAGATTGTGGAGTTTTCACATAACAATGCATTTTCCACAGCAATGGGATCAACTCCCTTTTCCATTACCAAGAAGTTTTTACCATGACTTGGCTTTGAGGCAGACAAAGTTTCACATGGATTTGCAAAGGAATTCCAACAAACAAATACTCAGATACAAGAGTCATTGGAAAAAGCCAAAGAAAAGATAATTCAAGTAGCAGAATCAAAAAGATCAGAAGCACCTCAATACCAGATTGATCAGAAAGTCTGGTTATCCACAGAACATCTATCCCTTCCATATCCATCCAAGAAATTATCACAGAAATGGATAGGTCCCTACACTATCATTGATATCCTTCTCAATGCAGTAAAACTGCAATTACCAGTCAACATCCACATTCATCCTGTCATTAACATCTCTCAAGTTAAACCCTATTATGATCCTCTTCCCCAACAACCTGTTATTCATCCAGATCCAGTTGCTATCACAGAAGAAGAACATGAAGAATGGGAAGTTGAATATGTGGTTGACTCAAGATTGAAAAAGGAAAACTGGAATACCTGGTGCATTGGAAAGGATATGATGCTTCTGATCGTACATGGGAACCTGAAGATTATCTACAACATGCTCCTCAAGCTACATTATCTTTTCACCTTTGCAATCCATCAGCACCTCAAAAACTTCATGGTCTGTCACTCACAGACTTTTATTCTTGCTTTGAACCCTATTATAACTTGACCACTTCTGTTCCACTAGCCCTGTCTCATCTGGAATTTGAGACCTAAAGATGGGGTAGTATTATAATGCACTTTTTCAATTTTACTCTTTTTGAACTTATCATCTTACTACTGTAGCTCTTCACATTGTCACATCATGTGACCCTTTCACATCTTCACATTTTCACCCCTTCACTTCTTCACCATTTCACCTTTCACATCTTCACATGGCACAAGTCTAGAGTAATCTAGACTCTGATATCATACCTTATGTTTGTTTCATGTATTTCTAGGTCCCTACTCTCTTATCACTATTGGATAGCTTACTATACAATACTTTGGGGCCAGTACCAGTTACATGGTCTGTGCATGGTTGGTAGCAATATAAAAGGAGGTCAGCTCAAGCCTGGGTTTTCCCAGTCTTGCACACTTGAACCTTTATTGTTCTTGTTTACTCTTGGCTCTTACTTTTTCCTTTACTATTGCCTAGTTTGGTGCCACTAGTTGAAAAGCATTACTCAGGATTAGAATTAGGTGGCACACACCAAGCTTAGGTATTAGGTTTAGTCAATGCATCCAAGGTTGCATTTCATATATGATGTGCCCTTATGCTAGTACTGAGTGCCCTGATTTACAGAGGGGTCAGAAACTTATCAGAGGTCCAGGATCAGCTGTAGGGCTTTTTCCCAACAAGAGACATAATGTCAAGCCATGAAATAAGTTGAGGGACTTTAGAGTAGGGTATAATGTCAAGTCATGAGGCAGAAAAGGTCTGGGGAAAATTGTAATGTTGTATTATGGTTAATATTCAAACTGAAGTACAAGATATCAAACTCCAGTACTTATACCTCAGGGAGACAGATTATCTAAGGAGAGAACAGAGATATAAAAGGAGTTGTTTCATAAGCAAAGCAAGTGCCAATGCATCCTGGATACAAATGGAGATGTCAGAGGAGACAATGTTGAATAATGTCAAACTGAAACTAAGTAATGACAGGGAGAAGCATGGCACAAAGGAACAGGAACAGAAAGTGAGGTCAGAGGAACAATGGAGTTATATTGGAATGGTACAGAGTTAGCATAGGTACAGTTGTAATCAATCATTAGGTAGGAGAAGACAGAGGTAAAGGGAACTAGGAAATATGCAGCTTAAAGCATAAAAGCAACTGGAGTTGTATCAGAGACATAGTAGAGTTGACCTGTTGGCATGGGGTGTAACACTTTGTAACATTTGAATTCATTATTCTACTAAAAGATAGTATTAGAAGAGTTGAGACCATAATACTGAATGTTTTCTGGCAGTTTATTCTTTAGAATTTGACAGTAAAGATCTGCATTTATTCTACCATCTGTCTTGACAGCATAGCCAATGTTCTTCCAAGTCATACAGCTTCAAACCATCACAGAAACATTTTCTTTTTTTATCAAGATATTGGAGAGTCTGCTAAGATATTGCATATACTTACAAAGACTGGACTATAGAGGATTGATATGATCTGATGAAATCCAAAATAAATTGCCTGGGTTCAGATGGATGTGAAAAAAGTTACTTGAGAGGCTTAATAATAGACTGGCAGAGAATACTATTAAGCATGGTGGAGACTCTATGGTAATTTGGAGCTGTATATCTTGAAAGAGAATTAGTTATGCTGTCAGAACAGATAGTAGAATAAATAGAGATCTTTACTGTCAAATTCTGAAGAATAAACTGCCAGAAAACATTTAGTATCATGGTCTCAACTCTTCTAACACTATCTTTTAGTAGAATAATAAATCCAAACATACCTGCAAAAAGATCAGAAAGTGGCTACAAGGTAAGATTTCATGGCTATATGGCCTACAGAATCTCCTGAAATAATCTCCATTGAATATCTCCAGTAAAAGAGACTTGCTGTATATAAAACCCCTCTTAAGAATATAAAGTAGTTATGAAATAGGAATTAGATGGAGTGAAAGTGAATATCAGCTGTAGAGTGTCAGAAATTGATTGATAGCATGCCTAGAAGGGCTCAGGCAGTACTCAAGGCAAAAGAAGGCTCTTGTTATATCCCATATCTTCAATCCAATCCTAATCCAGCTTACACCTGGTCCTTGCACCCAGTAAGCCACTCTAGCCCCCTGACTCCCCTTCATGCAACTCCAGCCCTCCATTATCACTCTATTCCACTCCAGCTACACTTGTACACTTTCCACCTTGCCAGTAGTACAAGCTTCTCCAGCACTCCATTTCTGTTTCACACTAATCTCAACCTTAGTTCTGCCTCTGTTCTCAGTACATACTACCTTAGTCCTCACTTCATTTCCTCCAAGTTACTCTGTCACTACTCTGTACTTAGTCCTGCTTCACTCTCTGTTCCTGTCTCTGTTCCTGTTTCCCTTTTACTTTTTTCTGCTATCTTTCAGTTTCAATCTAACATAATTGGATAATGTCTTTCCTGACATCTCCATTTGTCTCTTAGTTACTTAGGCACATGTTTCACTTCTGATATTTCACCTGTCTTATTTTGCTACACTCTTAGATAGTTCTGCCTTCCAAGGTATAAGTACTATAGTCCTGTATCTTGTACCTCAGTATGAATATCAACAAAAATACCCTGTCTTGATCTTATTCTCACTCTGACCAAGCTACCCAGCTCACCCTCTAATCCTCTGGATTACTCTGGAGTACCTCTGGGGCTAAACAATATCCTTGAAGGAATCATAAGGCCCTACTCTCATTATAACTAGGCTTAATGCTTTTTATCTTGCCTGTCTCCCCTGTCAAGCATTGAGACCACCCTTCCCTTTATAACTAATCTCTTTATAAATTGGGACACCATAAAATGCAAGGATATACCACATAAGGTGAAGCCAAGTTCCACCTGTGTCCAATATAATCCTTCTCCTCCTTCTTTAGAATCCTTTAGATCTTTCAGAAATCTCTAGAGTTTAAGCTTAGGTTATATTAGTATAGCAAGAAGGGTACAAGTTTTAACAGCTCTCTAAAATACTAATAATACTTTTCAAATGAAAAGTACAAAAACCAGCCCAATAACACTCTTATATTGTTATAAACTTGACCAGCATACTTTAGCTTTCCATTTATGGTAATTCTTACATAAGCTCAGAGCATACACTTCATACCACTTTCTAGTTTATGTCCTCAGTAGCTTGACATCTACTGAGAATAAGCCCTATTTTTATAGATATTTGGTACTATACTAACCTACTATAGTTCTTATAGGTAGTACTTCTAATATCAGTAGCTTGACATCTACTGAGGTTCTCATAGGTTATTATAATTCTACTTAGCTCTACACAACACTCTTTTTCAACAGGTTATGAGCCCTGCTTGTACCTAAGTGGATATTTTTGCAGTTGCAGAAAGTAGTCTATCTCAAAGGAATCAAGTAAAGATGCTCAAACATCCTACATTCATATGTGAGGAGCAAAACTGGCAGATTTACCACAGCCACATCCTCAAGAGCACAGCCACAAATGGTGTACTAAGCTGCCTTGCTGATATAGCATTAAAGTTAGCTAGTATACATAAACTTGAGCAATGGCACAAATCAAATTCCATAGCCAAGTTTATAGTCATGGAAGTTATTTCAGATCAACTACTCAACCAGATTATGTACCTCCAATCCCCACATGACATGTTTTACCACCTCACATTCATATTCAATGAGCATGACAATATCTTAATACCCTTGATAGATCTTAAGGATGTAGCACATGACAATGTGCATTACCCAGATGCACCCATAGATCTATCCAACCAGCAGAAAGCACCAGCGGTGAGGGTAGAACTGGAGATATTTGAAAGAAATATTGCAGAAGCTATGAAATCATGGTAAATACATGAAAGAGCTAATAGCATAAGCCTCACAACTTTAGTGAACAGCTTAGTTAATCAACACAGAGACACAGAGGTCTGTCACATCATGGTTATACCCCAGAAACCTGACATAGCAAGTGATAGCATAAGTCTTGTAACCTTAGCAAGTAGCCAAGTCAACCAAGCTAAAAGCATAGAAATTCATTGAATCACAGTCACATTACTCATTGTCCAAATAGCAATCCCAATGGTCTATACCAAGGCCACCATTGGCATAAGTCTCACAACCTTGGCAAGCAGCCAAGATAATCAAGCCAAAAGTGCAGAACTCAGTTGCACCATAGTTATATCATACAAATCTGATATGGCAAGTCAAATGGTCAATGCCAAGATTGCTGACAGTATAAGCCTTGTAATCCCAACAAGCAGCCAAAATGATGACAAGTGCAGCTGCAAAGCAAATGTGCACATATATGAAGCCCATAACAGGCAGTCAGTCAAAGAAAGTCAAGCAGATATACATTGGATTTACATCATATTCCCACTTGAAGGGGAGAATCAGCAGTCAAGTGATGATAATGACAACAAGTGAAGCTGTGAAGCAAATGCACACACACATGAAGTCTACAATGGGCCATTAGTTGAAAGTCAAGCAGACTTGCATCAAATCTATGTTATATCCCCACTTGAAGAGAAGAATTGGCAGTTGAGTAATAATGACAACAATAAGAAGCATCCATCATACACTGACAATGACTCTATAGCAAGCCCAGCTCAACAACAGCCTCAAAACCCACCAATGGACATTAATCCCCACAGCATGCCACTCAAGGGGGAGAGCTGGAAGCCAATTGCCAGCAGCAGGAGTAGTGAGCCTTCCACACACACATACAAAGCCCTGGGCAGGCAGGCAGTCAACAGCAGAGGTAAATACTCACCAGACAACCTCCAGCACACCATGTTGCTTGAGAGGGAGAACTGGAGGCTAAGCACCAACAACAGAGGTAAATGCTCACCAGACAAACCCCAGCACACCATGCCACTTGAGGGGAGAACTGGATTATGAGTGGCAGGAGCACTAAGTGTACTATGCATGAGAACAATGATATCTTAGAGTTAAAGAAGATCAGGAACAACTATAACCACAATGAATGTCAGCTATGTACCCCAGAGGACTTGCATATTGCCACATATGACCTCAGAAGGCCACCAAGGCCATTTGGTAGCCAGAATGGATGCCAAGGCAAGTGCAAGTATACAATATGCACTGCATAACAACTCAAATGAAAACAGCCAGATAATGAAATCAAGACCATTGAGAGATCCTGTGAATACAATGGATAATAAGGGACATTATCCAGATGAGCCCACAGAGCCCCCCAACCAGCCAGTTGGCCTGGATCCAGGAGTGGGCAAAGCAAGGGCCAAGACAGAGGTCAAAAGGGTTTAGAAGATGGTATTGAGAGCTTTGGATGAGAATATAGAGCAAACAGGCATTGGCAACAATAAACCATATTAACCCACAGAGTATTATAAACTGCAACATACTCTGGAGTAAACAGAGCTTGGCTTTACCTTATGTGATGTGCCCTTATGCTAGTACCAGATGCCCTGATTTACAGAGGGGTTGGAAGGGGTTTGAAGATTTGGGTAAGCCATAGGGCTTTCCATTAAGGAGTACAATGTCAAGTTATAAGGCAAGTTGTGAGACTTAGTGTAGAATACAACATCAAGTTGTGAAGCAAGAGGGAGGTCAAGAATGATTGTAATGTTGTGTTATGGTTGATATTTGAACTCAGGTACAAGATACAGAACTACCATACTTATATCTTGGAGAAGCAGGTTATCTAAGAAGGGAATGGAGATATGAAAGGAGTTGTCTCATAAGTGAAGCAGGTACCAATTCATTCTGGATATGAATGGAGATGTCAGGAGAGACAATGTTAAATAATGTCAAACTAAAACTTAAATGATAACAGAAAGAGGTGAGAAGGAAAGAAACAGGAACAGGAAGTAAGATTGGAGGAACTATGGAGTTGTATCAGAATGGTATGAAGTTAACATAGATAAAGTGGTAATCAACATTAGGTAGGAAGGGGCAGAGGTAATGGAAACCAGGAAATATATAGCTTAACACATAAAAGCAACCAGAGTTGCACTGAAGATAGAGCAGAGTTGACTTATTAGTATAGTAACATGTGTCCTTTGCATGAGAGCTAATACCTAACCCTAACCCTATTCTGAAATGCCTTGTATCTTGTGAGCTTTTGTAACTAGTGGCTCTAACTAGGCAAGTGTAAAAAAGAGTGAGAGCCAACTCTATAGCTAAGGAAACAAAACTCTAGCAAGATAAAAGGGGGATCTAACTTTTAGGAATTAATAAGAACTCAAGCTAAAGCCCAAGGTTCAAGTAATAAAGACTGGAAAACCAGTCCTCTACATTCTTACCCTTATATATTGTTTAAGGACTACTGCTGACTAATACATGAGCTACTAATCAGGAAATGCCCCAAACCCTGGATTAGTAGATAAGAAAAACAATGAGGTAAAAGCATAAAGCAGATATGAAAGAATGCCAGCAAAGGGTAGGCATGGATATGAAGAAAAAATGGAAGAGAAGGCATAGCCTTGAAATGGAAGTGCAGGGTCAGAGGTGCTTGCATTATAAGGATGGAGATCTCTGCCACAGATGAGATTCTGTTATGAAGTGACACTACAGCACTAGAACCAGTCACATGATATCATGTGATCATGCACAAGACACCCTATTTTAAGCTTAACCCTAGTCTGTGGTCTAGTTTCCTTAAGAGTATTTATTATTCTCTTTCCCCAGCAGTGATCATGTGACCATAAGTTATCTGACATGGATCTTTCCAGGATCTTTCCTGAAACTGCCCTTCATTTTATCTCCATGGATCTCATCTGATCTGGATCTGGATCTGGACCCTGTGCATCTTGTTATAGTGTCAATCTCTGAACAATCTATCCTAACCCTAAATGGTCTGCCTTGAGAGAGTACATTGGTTTCATTGTCAGATTTGATTGGAATAGATGAGAAATGGTGTGTGGACTCAGGGTAGCAAGGCCTGAGGAGCCATAGCACTAGTTAGGACTCAAAGAATAGCCTGTATTGAGAGGCAACACTAAGAGGATGATGTATAAGGAAACAAGTGGTTAAGGCTGGGAAGCCAAAACCAAGGAACTACCTGCTACTTATACTAATCCCAATCATGCACAGACCAATCAGTGTGTCCAGCACAATACCATATATAGAAGTAGGGCATAGGGTGAGGGTAAAGAGTATGACCAATGGGCCATGTGGATAAGGTATGTAAAATGGAGAGGCTATGTAAAATGAAAGGTAAAAGTTTAGGATAAGCAGAGATTAAACCATACCCTCAGCCATGAGGCCAAGGAGATCCCATCTAGAGATCTGCCATGATCAGATCTGACCTTCATCTAGATCAAGATCCAGATTCATCAGAGATAAGATCAGAAGAGTACCTGTTATCTGAGATGCTAGATCCAACCCTATAAGCTGTGCCCAAACCCAAGGGGAAACTCTGAATAACAACTCAACTATATCCTAGGGCTTATCCTTGTTTGGCAATAAATTCTCACAGTCATGTGCTTGTCATGTGACTCTTGTGCATCTAAATATTATATTTATAACATATCTGTGGCAGAGATCTCTATCCTTATGGTACAAGCACCTCTGACCCTGCATTCATTCCCTATATACTTCTCTTCCATTTTCCCATATCTGCATGGTATCCTGTCATACTCCTTAATATCCACTCTATGCTTTCTTCTCATGTTCCTTATCTATTAACCCAGGGTTTAGAGCATCCTCTAATTAGGTAGTTCCTGTACTTAGTCAGCATGGTCTGTGCACCAGTCCTTGGAATATATATAGGCAAGGATAGGCAAGCTGGGACTTTCCAGTCTTGCTCACATGAGCTCTGATTTAGTCTTGTTTCTAAGGGATTACCCCTTTCATAGAGCATCCATAAGCTTTACTATCTTTTACAAGTAATCCAATAGCCTTTGGGTTAGCTTGATTCATCCACATTCATTTGCCTAGTTCAGAGCCACTAGCATAAAAAGCCCTTAGTAAAAGAAGGCACTTATCAAGGAAGCCCTTAGATTAGAGTTAGCAGTAGTTCAGCACATTAGCTTGTGCTTCAGATCCAATCTAGAGATCTGCCACAGATACATCTAGGATCCAGATCCAGATCTAAGATAAGATCCATGAAGATTAGAAAGGAGGGCAGTTCCTGGGAAGATCCAGGGAAAATCCATGTTAGGTAACTAACTGTTATATGATTACTGCTGGGAAAGGGAATAATAAATACTCTTAAAGGATTAGAACCACATACTAGGATTAAGTCAAAAAAGAGGTTCCTTGTACATAATCATGTGATGTCATGTGACTGGTTCTAGTGCTGAAGTATCACTTTATAATACATAGAATATGACTATATTCCCCTTTTAAGACCTAAACCCCTGAAGGCTATTAAGCATATGCTCTCAATTAGTAACTGATTAAAGTGATTATTGGAGTTTAGCTGGCCAAAAGCTCATAAAAATAAATACTACTTCAGAGTTTTCCACACAAGTTCCTTTTATTATATCTTCATTTGCTGACATTCATATCTGGTCTGATGAGTACCTTGAGAAGCACATAGAAGATAAAGAAGAGCTTGGCAATGTAAAGTATGCCAAGTGGAAGCAGTGAGGAAAGGTAAAAAGAGAGAAAAAGGAGACTCAGAAGAGAGCAGAGGAGGCTTAGAAGATAGTGGAGGCAGTTCAGAAATGAGTGAGTATGAGACATGCTATCAAGGCCTAGCATTCAAACCTGGTTTAGGTGAAGGAACTTCACCAAGCCCAGGTGAAGTCAAGTAGTAACAAGGAAAAGAGAAGAGCAGAGGAGGAACTAGAGTACCAGAAGTGCAATAACTGGGGACTGGAGTGCAAGGTGGGCCTGGGCAAGTCAACATCATGCCTTGCCTGCATAGGGGCAAAGACAAGGTGTGACCAACCCAGCCAGGAGAAGCTGGAGAGAAAGCAGAAATAGAAGGCAGGAAAGGAAGGGGTATCCAGTAGCAGGACAGACTCAGAGGAGACAAAGGAGGGCCTTCAGCTGATGGCCAAGGGCTGTCACCTGATGGGGGCATCACTAAGGGAAGTAGGTGGGAAGATGCAGCAGAAGGTGAGGTGCAAGAACCAGCTGCTAGGAAAGCTGGTTGATGCATTGAAAAAGGCATGGGTGGCAAAGATCAGAGATGCTGGAAGTTTGGAGGGCAAGGATGGGGAGATTGACAAGGTAGCAGAGGAGCTGTTAGATCTGTGTGCAGAGGTTGGAGAGATCATGGTAGTAGATAATAAGGATGAGGAGATTAAGAAGATGATTATTGAGTGGATGGAAAATCTTGTAACTAGATCCCTGGATCAACAAAATCACTTAGTTAATCATAAGATGGCCTGGGTTTGTTCAGAGAACAGAGGTGGAACTCCTTCACAATCTCCAAGATATGCCCTAATTCAGTGGCAAGGAGCCATGAGATCTCCTCATCAGTATCCTCATAATCTAACCACTTAACCAAATATAGCAATTTGCAGTTTCTTTACCTATGATCTATCTTTGAGTTTAGGATTTTGGAGATCCCAAACTCTGATTCACCATCAATCTCAACTGGTGGTGGAGGTAATTGCATACAATTGGGGATTACATTGGGGACAGAGAATTTGAGTTGAGAGATATAAAAGACTGGATGAATGGACTTCATGTTCTCCAGGAGATGGAGTGTAAAGGACAGCAAGCCTGCCTAAGTAATAATGGGATAAGGACCTAAGTTCTTTTCTGTGAGTTTCTTGAATAGCCATGTAGTCCTAAAGTACTTAGCCTTGACAAATACCTGGTTACCTACTTTAAAGTCTGATGCCAGAGATCATCAGGCATCTGTGGGTTCTTGATATCAGACTTGGGTGGTAGCTATTTCCTTATAAAGGAAGGCATGGAGTGAGTCAAGGTCAATGGCATATTCTTGAGCTTGAGTAAAGGTGAGATTGTGTTTCAGATAAATGGAGATGTTTGAATGGTAGCCCTTGTTAGTGAAGAAAGGGAAAACACCTGTGGTAGCATTAGAGGTATTGTTATAAGCAAACTCCATGAGGGGCAGGAGTTTGGACCAGTTATCCTGCTGATAGTTGCAATAAACATGTAAATACTGCTCCAGGGTTTGGTTCATTCACTTGGTTTGACCATCACCTTCCAGATGATATCCGGAGGTGAAGTGGAGGTGGATGTTGAGGGCTTGACCCAGGGAACAGAAGAAATGGGAGACAAACTCAGTCACAATCAGAGGTAATGTGGAAGAAAACTCCATGTTTGGAGAAAACATGGAGTAAGAAGAGTTTAGCAAGCTCTGGGGAAATCACCTTATCATCTGTAGAAATGAAGATACACTACTTCAATAGATAATCTACAATAATGAGAATGGTAGTGTAATTGGAGAAAGCTGGAAGTTGTTTGATGAAATCCATAGAGATGGAATTTCACAGCTTTTCTGGGATGGAGAGCTGCTTGAGGAAACCATAGGGTTTGTAATGGGGTATCTTGGCATGGGTACAAGCTGTACATGAGGAAATGTACTCTTTGATGAACACTCAAATGCCAGGCCAGGTATATTCTTGGCAGATGAGCTTCAGTGTCTGATTCTGTCCAAAGTGTCCAGATAAGGGGTGGTCATGCTTGTAATAGAGAACCTGGAGGCAGAGGTTGGAGATGTTGGGGACATAAATGCAGTTGTCCAGATACAAGAAGTCTTCTGGGTCTTTAGACCAATAAGAGTCAGGTAAGAGGATGCTGGACAAGTGGGTAGAGGTGGTGGAATTAGAAGGGAGTGCTGAGAGAATGTCATGATGGAGGGTTTTGAGGTTGAAGAGGAAAGCAGACTGAAAAACCAGAGATACTAGGGAAAAAGCCCAGAAAGACACAGCGAGTTGCTCCTGTGTGAACATGGAATGGAAGTTGTGCAGATTAACATGGACATAGTTACTATTTCCCTTTTTGAGATAGATATCCCATTATCTAGTCAAGGCATCAGACTTAGCTCCCAAATGACCTGGGTGGAAACAGATGATCAAATTAAACTGGAAGAGGAATTCTAACCACCAGGCTTGCCAGCAAGTCAGAAGCTTGGACATAGCAAAGTATTCCAGGTTCTTGTAATTAATAACAACATCAACCAGAGCACTGGAATCTACAAGGTAATGTTACCAAGTCTTAAATGCAGTGAAAATGACAAGAAGCTTCTTATCATGGATATCATAGTTGAGTTCTGGTGTGGTGAGTGTATATGAATAGAAAGTGACAGAGTGGACCTCATCATCCAGACACCAGAGTGAAAGGATTCCAGCAATTGCATAGTTGGAAGCATTAATTTCAACAATAAGAGGAGCATTGGGGACTCAATGGGTCAGAATAGGGGCTGAAGTAAAAGTATCTTTGAGGCACTGGAAAGCAGTGTGACAAGAAGTGTCAAAATCCCAATGAGCTGACTTGTGAATGAGGCAAGTCAGGGGAATGATGATGTTGGAGTAGCCTTAGATGAAGTGGCAGTAGAAATTAGCAAAACTGAGGAAAATTTCAATGTCATGAACTTTGCAAGGCTTAGGCCAATCCAGGATGGATTGAACCTTTTCAGGGGACATAGTAAGCCCTGAAAGGAAGAGCTGATATCCAAGATACTCAGTTGAATTAGTATGGAACTTACATTTCTCAGGTTTGGCAAAGAGGCCATGTTTCTGGAGGTGACAGAGGACTTTATAGACATGCTTAGTATGGGATGTCCAGTCAGCAGTGAAAATTAGAATATCATCCAAATAAATAATTACAGAAACATTAAGAAGATCAGTGAAGATAGAATTGACAAACTGCTGGAAAGCTGCAGGGGCATTGGTGAGCCTAAATGGCATGACAAGCCACTCATACAAGCCATAGCATGTATGAAAGGAGGTCTTCCACTTGTTGCCCTCAGCAATGCAGACTAAATGATAAGCATGCCAAAGGTTGAGCTTAATATAGATAATTGCACAGCTTAGAGCATCAAGGAGATCAGAGATGCACAGAAGGGGGTAGCAGTCTTTCTTCATGATCTTGTTGAATCCTTGGAAATCTACACACAACTGGAGGGATCCATCCTTCTTCCAGATGAAGAGGACAGGGGTGGTGTGAGCAAATGAGAAGGAGCAGATGAATTTCATAGTAAGGTGTTCATCTAAGAAGGTTCTGAGTGCTTCAAGCTTAGAGAGTAAAAGGGAGTAAATGGTGCCAAAAGGTAGGAAAGTGCCTTCTTTCAGATCAATCTTTAAGTCAAACTTGTGATGGGAAGCAAAGGTAGAAGCCTTGCTTTTGCTAAACACATCAGTAAAGTTGTGGTATTCCTGAGGGATACCAGAAAGGTCAGCTGGAGGAGGGGCAACAGAGGCAGAATGGAGATAACTCTCCAGGAGTCAGAGTTGCAGATAGAATGGAACTAAGCTGTCAAGGCTACAGGTGCATGTAAATGCTGATAAGCTAAGTAGCTCAATTGACAGAGATCTGGGGTCATAGGAATGCAGTGAATTGGATTCAGAGTCAGCATGGGTTGGAGAGACCAGAAGCTGTGAAGGTAAGCTCAGGAGTGTTGGCATATTTGGTTCAGATAAGTGAAATGAGATATAACTTGATATTCAGTCAATTAATGGATTATGATGGGCAAGCCAGTTGTGTTCTAGAACAAGAGAACTAGATCCATTCAATAAAGTGACATAAAATGTCATCAAAGTGATATTACCAGTTTAAAAGCAAATGGAAAGATCAATGGCATTTGTAATCATAGAATTAAAAGAATCATCAAAAATTCAGAGCTGCAACAGAGGAACAGAATAAGTCAGAAGATTGTATGTACTGACTAACTTGGTGTCTACAAAGCAATTTAAAGAACCAGAGTCAATCAGGGCAGAAAATGGAGGAATTTCATGAGAAAAAAAGGGTAACAAGAGGCATAAGTAAAGCATTATCTAAAAGAATGGACATGTTAAGTTTTTTTTTCACCTCTGAGGCAGAGGTCTTTGCAGCATGAGCTTTGGCTGCCTTGGAGAAAGACTTGGGGCAGTTCTTTGCTATGTACCCAGCAATGCCACAGAACAAACAAAGGTGATTTTTAAGTCAACACTTGCATTCTTTGGCAGTAAGCTTACCATTCTTACCAAGCTTGGACAATAAGTCTTGCTTCTGAGGAACTGGCAACTTAAAGGAACCAGAAGAACTAGCTGACTTGTTTTTCAACTTCCTAGGGCCAGAGGTCAAAGTGAAGGGTGCAGAGGATTTGTCAGATGATTTGAACAGGTGAGATGACTTTTCTTGGCAGCTGATTTCAAATTTAGACTCCCAGTAATAAGCATTAATGGTCTGAGTGAGCTGGCACAGCTCAATGAGGGTCAGGGGCTTGCCAACATGGGAAAGGTCATTTTTGATGTGGTCTGGGAGACCATTATAGAAGTAGTGGTGGAGGGCACCTTCTTCATAATCCCAGACTTGAGATGTGATTCTGTTAAACTTGACTACATATTTGTTGATTCATTGACCATTTTTCATAGTCAACTGGTCTAGCTGGTGCTCTGCATCTCTAACCAGGTTGTGGGGTCCAAAGTTAGTCTGAAGTTCCTGAATGAACTCCTTATAATTGTCTATTCACAGGAAATAAAGATCAAGATCTTCTATAAGAAGAAGATTGGATTTGAACCATTTCAATGCCATACCCTTAAGGTAGGACTGAGCATAAGTAACCTTGGCTTGGTCATTGGTAAAGGCTTTGGGATGATTCTGGAAGTTTAACTTGCATTGAACCAGGAAAATGCAGAGCTTTCAGAGGTTAGTTCCATTGAACTGGTCCAGTTCACATACTTTAATATGCTATGAGATTTCAGGGGTACAACAAAAGGAGCAAGCTAACCCATGAATAGTGCTAGCAAGATTAGTGATAGTATTATGGTAAATGGGAATAGGTTCAGGGTCTGGAAAAGATTTGGGGTCATCCTCCAGAATATCAGAATATTCATCAGAGGAGTCATCTTCAGAGTCATCTGGTACTTCTTGATGGGCATCATGATTGTCAGGAGTGTAAGGAGATTGGGAAATCTTGGAACCATTAGGGACTTTGTCAACTGGAGTGATAAATGTGGAAGAATAAGAAGGGGCAGGTATTAAGGGGTCCAACTCTAATCCCAAAGGCAAAACCTTGAGGGATACCCACACAAGCAGATCAGACTGAGAGGAAGGATAATAGCAACAAGTGAACAAGGAAACAAGTGCTTTAGACTGGAGAATCCAGTCTAAGCCTTTGCTTTTATATCCTATTAGTCAAGGTGCATGGACCATGCCATAAGGCATACATAAGCTAGCTAAATAAAGAAATAGGGCATAGAAAAAGGGGCTAAAAGTAAAGCTAAATAGGA
>JBBPKN010001418.1:0-16673 GCA_038089275.1 Pulveroboletus cf. rosaemariae | reverse complement strand
ACCATCACCATCTAGTCTATCATCTCCTATCCCATCCTGCGTTCCCTCTCCAGCATTACCACCCTGCATCTGGCTACTTGAGATGGCGGGCTCGCAGCAACTACCATCGTGGATGACCCTCTCGACGGTAGTCATCACAGATTCGGAAGGGCAGCCCGTTGCGACGGCCACGACGACGTTAGAGTTGCCACTGACGTACTACGGGCCCAGCGTAAGCATTCTACCTATTTCGTTTTTACCCTGCGCTTTGCCTCTCGTATGATTGAACTTTCGTGAGCCCACTGTCCTACTCAGGTTGAGTGGCACCTAGGAAACCCGGGACAGAGCTTGAACTATTAACGATGCAATGGTGTTGGGGCGGTGACTGATGCGTTGTTTTTATAGATACCCCTTGGAACAGACGGGGCTTGGACCTGGGGTGGTCTCACTCCTCCAGCGTCGTCTACGCCAACATCTCTCACAGCGACACCTACTTCGACACCCTCTACTCTCACACCTCCCCCATCTACTTTTTCCACTTTTTCCACTTCTTCCACTCATGTTTCCACCCATACTTCCACTTCTACTGCATCAGCGACACCTATTCCTTTCTCTTCTCTCTCGACTGGTGCGATTATTGGTATCATATTTGGGTCTATTGTGGGCTTCAATCTCCTACTTTTTCTTCTCATCTGTTTTCTCCGCTATCGTGCGCGAAGTGGCCGTAATCCACGCCATCCAACACCAATTTGGACCCACTGGCAAGTCGTTAGCCCCTCAGCCCCGACTGCCGACGAGCAGAGACCAGCTGGTGTTGGCTCCCCACGAGACAGTGGTGAAGAAGCTGACTCATTTCTCCAGCGGAGTCGAGGTGCCTCCGGACATGCTGGTGCGAGTATCCGCCCCGTTGCCTCTCTTCCTCCCGGTGCTGCACCTCCGCAAATCGTTGGGAGTACTGGTTCAGGTGATTCTGGACACACAAGCTCATCGGCTGTTACGGACTATGGCGTCTTGATGCCTGGCGGTGGACCCATCGGTCAAGCGTTCCGTGACGACGCTTATTCCCCTGCACGAGCAAGCAGTGAGATGGTCGGGCATATCATGCCCCCTGGTGAACTACTAAAGATCGACGATGAAGAAGAGCCTCTGAGCCCGCCTCGCATGTACGGTATTCAACGACCTAGCGATCCAATGCTTCCTGAAGTGTTTGCGCCGCTTCTTCCTCCGCCGCCCCTTGATATTGACCGCCTCTCCACTCGTAAACCTTCTTCCTTGAACGAAAAAGAGAAGTCCGTCCGTAGCCTATCCTACCCTGCGAGCGACATGGAAGACCCGAAAGTGTACACTGCACGGCGAGTCAAAGTAAAGGAGCTCGGCCCACGCTCCCCTACCGATGAGACGTCCGATATGCTCACCGACGATGGTCCCATCGCTGGACCAAGTGGTTGGAGGGATAGTCTTCGACTTGGCTCTCTCTCGAGGCTGAGGAGGAGCTGGTTCGGGGGTTCGTCCTCGCGAGATACGTCCAAGTCGTCGGGTGGTCGTGCACGCGCCGATGAAGCGGAAGTCAATAGATCGCTCTTGGGTGCACCACGTATTCGATCCCGGGTTGGTCTTGGTCTCACTATTGATGGCGAACGTCCCATGTCATCTGTCAGCACTAAGAGTGCCGTGTCTGGTAATACCGTTTATCACGATGCCGTGTCGCGCCTTGGGACTCCTGTTCCTGTACCTTCGCGTGCAATGACACCTGCAAGTGCGCATGGACCAGCTGCGTCAAATGGTGTCTCTCCAGCTCTGCCCACAGGGGCACCGCCTGCGTATGCCGTCAATGACCCGTATGACCTCATAGGCGGTCGAGGAAGCTTTCCTCATTCCCAGGGAGTGGATGTACTTGACCTTCCTGTTCCACAGCCTGCTTCCGCGTTTGCCGCCTCTGGGGGCACATCTACAGCAACACGGAGTGTAGCTACACCTCCAGGACTTGGCGACTCACAAATACGGGCATGGCGCGACTCACTCTCTGTTATCACTGGATCTTCAAACAACGCAAGTCTCACGATCGACGTGCTCGACGCCGACCCTCCGACAGCCGGGGAAGGGTGGAGGTCAATGGCTGCTTCACTTGGTACTGGTACTGGTGAAACTGGTCCCAATCCAGGCGAGCGACGGGCAACATCGGGTACAGTGAGTTTCCTCTGAGGGTGACATGTGACTGATTACTGAGCTACGTGCTCGGTAGCCTCAGGTAGTCCATCAGACTCATCCGACGCACTCTGACCAGGGTTCGCTACACTCGATGCACTCACTCTTAAGCCCACGTTCGCGTTCCCCCGGTCCTATTCCCGTGTCTTCCAGGCATTCTCATGTCTATCTTGGATCCAACTCCTCCCGTCCGTCTGCTCATTCTCGTGTACAGACTGTCAGCTCAGGTTCTGTTCACTCTGGCTCCCTTTCTTCATTTGGCCGTCGGCAAGGCAGTGTTGTCTCTCCCTCTGTCTCAGCCTTTGGAGGGACGGTTGAATCGGGTCGACTCTCGCCCTTGGATGAGCTTCCGTTACCGACCTCGGGGGAACCAAATCGTGTATCAGTATTGGGACCAGTGCCCTCGTTTGCACATTCAATGACGGCACCGACTATTCGGAGTGTTGGCGCAACGACCACCTCTGATGATACAGTTATAACGCGAATGACAACGACGTTGACAGCCGGTACAGAAGCGACCTCGCTGAACAAGGACGGTCAGGAGGATGAGCTGTCCAAGTTTCGCCTAGGAACGTTTGACTTCGAGAGACTGAGGGTTTAAGTCATGGTTTCTGTTTCTTCATTTTCCCCTCCGTTTCCTTTCTTTTTCATGCGAACATTTCTACTCGCCCATTTCCATTTTGCGCTACCTCAAATCCACATCACTTTTCACCATCATATTTGCTTGCGATGCCCATCTTGCTCATGACCCGCTCCTACACATGACGTGACGACGCGATACCACTTGCCATCTACTCTTTACTCTACTGCTGATGCCCATGATCGTTGCTTGTGACATTTGTGCGTGTGCCGACCGCTGATGTCGATGATGTACATCGTGTAATAAATGCTTGTTTGTTTCCGCACCAGCCCATCAGCTGTCCACGCAGCCTCGTGGTGATTGATGATGTGACAAGAACTCGATCACGAGCACTTGAAGGAAGCAGACAAATGAAATTTCAAAGATGGGGAATGTTATGATACATGAAGGTATAAATATGTATTGCTAGGGGCTATGTACTGCAAGGTGCTAACTACTGTACTGCGCATGGTATATACGTCCGTTTATGCCCTGTTCCAGTCTGGCATCGACACTACGTACGGGCGTACAGGAAGACGAGAAAAGCAGAGGAGTAGCAATGCTCCGGGACATGGTTCTGGGCTTACACAGGGTTTACACACTCGTGGCTTATCCAGTGGTGTAAGGCGGCTGATGAAACACCCAGACTAGAATAGGGCGTAAACGGACGTATATACCAAGCGCAGTAAGGGTGTACAGGAAAGACGAGAAAAGCGGAGGAGTGGCAATGCTCCGGGACATACTTAGCTCTGCGCTTACACGGGGTTTATACACTTGTAGCTGGGTCAGCAGTGCAAGGCGGCTGATGACTGTATAAAACCTTGCGGGTCTCGCTTTACAAGAACCTGTGGTGTGCTTCTCATCCACTTTTCTTGGGAGTCTTGGGGGTTTGTCTTAGTGCACACATACCAGGAGTCATGGCTTCCCCTCTGTCGTCCATTCAGCTGCATGACTACTTGAGTGGTACGTCTTGCCTCACTTTATGTTAACCACTCCCACAGAAAGGATTGCAGTCACTATAATCACTTGCATCGTATATGATTACGGTATGCGTCGCCCTCCATACGCGTCCATCTGAAAGGCTTATCTTGATGTCTCCAGTCCTCACCTTTTCAAGAGAGGTATGCTACTATATTTATTTCCGATCCTGCAGAACTCTTACTGGGACTTATATTCTTTGTGCAGATAGACTATATTTGGGTTCGTAGATGACGTTATTTGAGTGGACGACATATTTTTGATATCACTACAGGACAGACCTTGGACCTCGGTATCCACACTCTTCGTTCTCGTGCGTCGTGAGCTCTCTTGCTCTACCAGGCTAACTGCTGTCACAGATTCGTTATATTGGTCTTGGTGTCTTCATGTGCGTTCTTGGACATCACGAGCCACGTACTGAATGTTCGTTCTGATTCCTCCATGGCTCTGCAGAGTAGATGCTCTGTGTACGTTCAAACTTGAATATTGCAATGCATTGGATTGACCGGTGGGATCGAAAGGGGGAAGTACCTTTATTCCTGCTGTAAAGGTGTGTTTGATCACATCACTGAGAACCAACTCGTTGATAACAACCCAGTCGTGAGTAACCGTTGTTTATCCCTTGTTGGACGCCTCTAACGGTTGGTATCAACCAAACAGTTGTAAGTACTCCTCCTGGGTGCTTCCTATGATTGTTCGATTCACGGATGTTTATGAGGTTGGGTACTTAAGGCGATTGTTCAATGGGCTGTCTTAACGTTTGTTTGTATGGCCGACGGTGCGTTATGGTGTAGCTCGGGTCGAGACTAGTCATCATGCATCATACCGGTTGCAGTTGTGATGATGTTACGCCTGTGGGCAATGTACAATCGATCGAGACTAATCCTTGGAATTCTCCTCACTTTTTACATCGGAGAGGTTATTCCCTCGATTGTCGCTTGCATTATTGATACCATTCCGAAGAATAGTCCAGGTGAGTGGCAGCTGGTACTAATATCTGCATTGGCTCATTCGGTGTCAGTGACCAGCACTCAAATTGGGAATCAATCATTTTGCTCCCAAGCCTCTTATTCTGTTGCTGTGAATAGTGCTCCTCCGATCAGTCAACTTATCCATGCCAGCGTGATGTGCACATTAGTCATTATTCAATTTATACGGGAGTCGTTTCAAATGTACAAAGTCACGAGGCGATGGCGACTCAGCCAACTCATGAACTTGCTTGTGATGGAGGGCATGTTCTACTTCCTTTGGTATGTCCTCATCTCATCCTTCTTCTCCCTGCCTCTGTGTTCCACCTAATAGTGAGAGACAACGAAGCTAAGAGCTGACTTTACATGATAGTATGTTTGCATGGGAACTCATGAATACGTTGTCTACCTATGGGAAATTTCCATCAGGGGGGTGGCAAACCATTCCGGCAGCCCTTGTTATGTTTGTTCCACTCCCTACGCTAATCCCCCGGTTTATACTGGATTTGCGGGAGGCATACGCACACAGTACTCGTGGAGGGGTTGGTGCTGGAATCGACTCCGGATTCGGGTTGACTGGATTATCTGCTCACGGCGCGAGTAGATCTGCGATTGTATTTGCAGATGCCCAGCTCAATGGGGGATCAGAGGATATTGGAGAGATATCAATAGGTGAACAAACAGGTTGATTGTATTAAAAAGTCATCATAGTGCCTGTTAGTGATGTCTGGGTGTTGTTATTTTCATTACCTCCATTCATTTTGCACTAGTGCGTCGAGCACCTTACATAATAAAGGTCATTTACTAGGACGGACCTTTCCTACATACACTTTAGTACAAAACTGAGGTGATATGGTGTGGTTTCCATATCATGCAGCTTATCATTTCACTATGACAGTTTTAATCCTCTGTTGACTATACAACATATCTACATATCTAGCATAATTCAACTCTGCATTTCTTTAACATTAGGAAATTGTCAATTTACTCTTTCATGCTTTTTACTGCTTTGTGGTCATAAGTAACATCCCAAAAAGTACTGAAGTACCAAAACTCTAAAAAGCTCCACATTTTTGATCTCAAAATCACAGATGTAAGGAATATCTTAAGATTACTAGTGCTACTTTAGCAGTATATAGCATAGATATATGAAGAGTCAAAAAGTCCACAACTTGCCACTAGAAATAGACACTACAGCCCACAAATTGATGCCCAGTGAACTACAGTGACTTAAAAAATTGACCCAATATTCAGCACTTTTTCAATGTTTATAGAATACCTCCACAACAAGAACAAATAAAGCTAAAGTGTAAGTTGATGACTAATAATGGTTGATCAGGGCTACATGACAATACAAGAATTATACAATTCTGATTGAAATTGATCTATATATGGATAATTTAAAACAGGGACTTATTGAATCAATTATTTTGCTATGCAACAGAAATGCATAAACAGCCTAATGGCAATGCACACAGCCTATTATGCAGTGTTAAATAGCCACAGGGCAGTGTATCCAGTGCTATATAACCACATTTAATGCCTCTACAACTTTATAATTCACTATGTATCCTATCTTTTCTGCTCAAAAGAAAAATATCCTTTTTTTGGCTTCTTATGGCTATTCCACTTGCTCTATTGCCAAGCAAACTGGTCTTGGCAAGTCTACTATCATCAGAACCCTTCATGATATCCTTTCCAATTACCAAATATCCTCTTCTGGTTGTCTCTCCAAGCTTTTCTCTACAGATTAATATTCTATTCATTTACAATTCAGAATTGGCAGGGCTACCAATGCTGTCCAGACTACCAACAATATCAACACCATCATTTTCCATCCAGTTACCTCTCAAACTGTCAGAAATGTTTTTAAGAAACATTCATGCAAGGCTATGTTAAAAAAGAAAAAGCTCTTGCTCTGAAGTACAGAAAGTGGACTATAGAGGATTGAAAGAGGGTAATTTGGTCAGATAAGACTAAAATCAACAGGTTTGGATCAGAAGAAAGGCACTGAATCTGGAAAGAGGAGGGAAAGAAGTTAATTCAGAGAGAGGTGCAAGAAACAGTTAAGCATGGAGGTGGAAATATCATGGTATGGGGATGTATGGAATGGAATAAAGTAGGGCATCTTGCAGAGGTTGAGGAAAGAATGGAAGCTAATCAGTATGTGTCCATTTTGAAGGACCACATGCTGCCTAGTCTGGAGAAAAGTGAAATTTTTGAAAGAAAGGTGATTTTTCAACAGAACAATGATCCAAAACATACTTTAAAAAAGGCCCAGAAATAAATAGAAGACAACAACATCTTTCTTCTGAACTGGTCTGCATAGTCTCCAGATATCAGTTCTATTGAACATCAATGGGTTTATCTCAAGAAGAAGCTGGCCAAGTGTTATGAACTAACACTATTTAGATAGGAGTTACTTTTATCTTTACTCTACATTAGCTTCCTTTCTCTATTTAGGTCCGCTTTAGCCCCTTTCTTATGTTCTATGTCTTTATTTAGCTAGTTCATGTATGCCTTATGGCATGAATAGCTAATAGTATATAAGGGCAAGGGCCTAAACTGGATTCTCAAGTTTAGAGCACTTGTTTCATGGTTGCTCTTCTTCTGTGTGGGCACTCCTCAAGGCTGCCATTCTCTTTTGGGGTTTGAGTCCCTAACACCAAGTATAAAAGAATACCAAGAGAGGTTGGAGAGAGTGGAGGGAGTGTGGAATAATATTTCATCAGAGATGTGTCAGAATTTGATTGAGAGTATGCCCAAAAGGTTGGAAGCAGTGATCAAGGCCAAAGGAGGCCATAAAAGGGACTAAAATACACAGTTTATGCATTTCTGTTACATAGCAAATTAATTGACTCAATAAGTTCCTGTTTTAAATTATTCATATCTTGATCAATTATAATTGAAATTAAATAATTCAAATATTTTCATGTAGCCCTGATTGATTACTATTAGTCATCAACTTACACTTTAGCTTTATTTGTTTTTGTTGTGGAGTTATTCCATAAACATTGAAAAAGTGCTGAATATTGGATCAATTTTTTAAGTTACTGTAATTATGGCAGCCTTGATGCAATGTTTTTGCTTTACTACACCTCAGTCTTTATTGACACAAAACTGAGGTGAGATAGTTTTCCTATATGACCTTACCATTCACCTACTAATTAATATCTATAAGACCTACTTGTGTTTAGGCTAGTTTTCTAGAAGAATAAAGAGTCTTTATTGACATGAAACTAAGATTTACTTGTATTTAGTGTTTAGTACACTACCCCCACAGTGATATCTCACAACAAGCCTAAGTAAGTGGGGGCTGTTCTAATGGCAGTTGTTATAATTCTCTTTTTTTTTTTGTACTTTCTCTGTCCTAGCTTTTACTCTTCTTATATTTCAAAAACCACTTGGATGCTTTCCTGTTTTATTCTTCTTGTAATTTCTGATCCTCTTATGTTCTGGCATTATCCAGACTACTCTCTTGTTATACCCTCTGCCTGGATATTCTATCTTTTAATTAGTTTACATAGTAATATTTTCATCTGTTTTCAAATGGATTACTTACTGTTATGAAGTGATACTTTAGCACTTGGACTAATCATGTAATTTCATGTGATTGTGCACAAGGAACCCCTAATGCAAAATTCTAGTTCTAGATTAGCTCTTTTATTTTAGAGTATTTCTTGCAGATAGTTATATAATGGTATGTTATATGGATCTTTTCAGAATCTTTCCAGGGGTTGCTCTAAGATCTTATTTCCATGGATTTAAAGGATCTCATCTAGATCTAGATCTTAGATTTAACTGTGGCAGAGATCCTCATCCACATGTATGTTTTATAGGTAGACTCTGCATTTTATTTTCTCTTTTATTCCCAACTATCTCATGGCTTACTGCAGGTAGTTAGTTATTCCCTTAGTCATACCCTATGCCCTATTCTCTCTTTAGTCAGAGTTCCCATACTAGTGCATGTAAATTACCTGATCTGTGCACCAGTTCCTGGAATATACAGTGGCTCAAAAAACTGTTCCAATGTTTCCATATTTTGCACTAAATGCAATGGCTATCAATAACTACTAATTATCATGCTAGGCTATAAGTGTATGAAATGCAGTACTTGCTCTTGGCATTCTATTGGTCTAATGATCAAAGCATTTGGTTATGTTTTGGTAACATGGCAACCATATCAACATAATAACTCATTGGAACAGTTTTTTGACTTTAAATAGGTTATAATATTTAGTATCTGATATGATCTCCCTTGGCCTTGATAACTGCTTAAATTCTTCTAGGCATGCTTTCTATTCATTTTTGACACTTCTTCACAGAAATTCTTTCCCACTTTACCACCACCCTATCCCATAATTGATAAACTCTTGTAGGTGCCCTTTTATAACCTGAAAGGCATCTTTTCAAATGACCTCAAGTGTGTTCAATAGAATTAAGGTCTGGAGATTGAGCAGGCCAATCCAGAAGCTTGATATCTTGCTTCTTAAACCAGATTTGAGCTTTTCTAGAGATATGCTTGGGATTATTATCTTGCTGAAAAATAATTTCATCTGAAGGAATTTCAGAATTCTCCATGCTCTGCAATAATCCTTTCTTCAAAATTGCCACATACTGTTTAGCATCTATCCTTCCCTCAACCTTACTCAAAGCTCCCACACCATTCCATTCAATATAGCCCCATACCATGAGTGATCCTCCTTCAAACTTGACTGTACCTTTGATATTCTTAGAACTTATTTCCTTTCCTTTCTTTTTCCACACATATTCTTGTCCATCTGATCTGATTTTATTGATTTTAGTCTTATCTGACCAAATCACCCTCTTCCATTTTTCCACAGTCCAATGCTGGTACTTCAGAGCAAAGGCCAACCTGCTTTTTCTATGAATAGCAGAGAGAATAGGTTTTTTCTTCTTTATCATGGCTTTTAGAGAAGCTTTCTTGAGGGTATTCCTGACTATTTGTGGGCAGACAGGAGTGCTGACAATAGAATTGATGAAATGAGTGGCCTGAACTGCATTACTGGCCTTTCCAGTAAGAATTTGTTGAACAATGGCACACTTGTTGATAGGAGAAAGTTTTAAAGAATAACCACCATGATGATTTTCCTTCTCTGGTTGGATTTCCTGAAGGACTCTAGCCACAGTAGACTTCCCTAGACCAGTTTGAGATGCAATTTTCCTACAGGAAAGATCAAGAGAGGCAAGAGAAATGATATTATCTCTTTAAGCAGCAGAAAGATATTTTATAATGGAAATAAGGGAATTTATTTGTGATGGTAGGGTTTATATATGCTGCAGGCTAATTAGTGACATAACATTGACATAATATATTACTTACCTAAGATATATAATTATCTTACAGCACTTCAGGGTCCAATATATGTAATGGGAATTTAAAGTCAAATAACTGTTCCAATGAGTTGTCATTTTGATATGGTTGCCATGTTACCAAAACATAATCAAATGCTTTGATCATTAGACCAATAGAATGCCAAGAGCAAGTACTGCATTTCATACACTTATAGCCTAGCATGATAATTAGTAGTTATTGATAGCCATTGCATTTAGTGCAAAACATGCAAATATTGGGATAGTTTTTTAAGCCACTGTATGCCTTCCAGGAAGACACCTCCATCTAACTCTGACCCTTTTTGACCTTGAAGCATCCAACCTCGTTAGTATGATTCTCCACTTACCTGCCACTTGTTCCTTATTTTTGCATCTCTTGAGGCATCCTTCTCACCAACCCAACAAGGTTTCAGAAACAATCATGCTCTTACTCTGCATTCTGGTGTGTTCACTCCCATTTCATCTTGTGTGCCCACACCATCTTGCTCTCTCCAGGTGTCTCTGTCTCTACTCTGTCTCTTCAGAAAGACTATCATCCCTTTGTGGTTGTATTGTAACCCTTCTTTACTTTCTTTCTTGTATATTTAATATTGAAATTTGTTTTTCTTCCCTTGTTATCCCTCCTGTTAGTATCTGCCTGGATCTCCCTTTGTTTCTGTTTCTGCTCTGGACATTCTGTCTGACCCCTCTAATCCTTTCTGTTCTATTTTATGGAACCTTTGTTCCTTCTTCCCTCTGATCTTTCCCTAATTAAGGTTGCATCATTTTGTTGATGTATCCTTCCCCTCTAATCTTTGAATTGCCCTTTACTCCCTCTACCCCATCTGGGGAAACCCTTTATTCTCCAAACCTTCTCTGAACCACTCTATTTTCTCTGCCTTATACTCTGGGATTTCCATGCTTTTTCTGGCCTTGTTTTTTAATGACTTTACCCCTGCTTGCAGGCCTTACTTTTTACTTTTCCTGATATGTCATCTGGAAACCTGTTCTTTCATTTCCCCAGATATTCATTTCCCTGGGATATTTCTGCTCTTTCTGTATCCTCTTGGGTATTCTTCTTTCTCTTTCTATTTCTGTCATATCCCAGACCTCTGACCTGAATTCCAACCCCATTCTGACCCAGCTTACAATTGGTCTTCACACCTAGTAAGCTGCTCCAGCCCTCTGACTCCCCTCCAGGCAACTCTGGCCCTCTGTCACCATTCTAGTCTCTTCCAGTTACACATGTACACTTCCTGCCCCTCAGCATTATATGCTCCCCCAGGCTTCTGCTCCCATTCTGCCCCATTCTGCTTCCAGTCTATCTCTGCTCCAGTTAAGTACTACCCTAGTTCCCCTTCATCATCTCTGGACCATTCTGATATAACTCCATTACTATTTCCAGTCAGCTATCATTACCATTATTGTTACTATTCCTGTTTTGTTCCTGTTCCTTGCTCTCCCCTGTTTTATCCTGTTACCCTTCAGTTTCAGTCTGACATGATTGGATATTGTCTTCCTGACATCTCCATTTGTTTCCTAGATATCTAGACATCTGCTTTGCTTCTGAGTTTGCACCTGTCTCATTTCATTACACTTCTAGACAGTTCTGCCTCTCTGAGGTATAAGTACTGTAGTTTTGTATCTTGTACCTCAGTACAAATATTGACAACAACACCAGAAAACCCTCTTGTCATTGTCCTCACTCTGCTTGAGCCTTGGACTTACTCTGACCCTCTGAATTACTCTGGGGTATCTCCAAGGCTATGTGATATCCTCAAAGGAATCATAAAGCCTTACCCCCATAACTAGGCTTGACTCTCCTTGTCTTGCCTGTTCCTCCTGTTACACATAGAGACAGCCTTATCATCCACCCTGACATCTATGTAAATCAGGACAATGGAGAAGTGCAAGGGCACACCCCATAAGGTGAAGCTGAGTCCCATTCAACCATTGAAACCCTTTCTAGATTTCCCCAGAACTCTCTGGAGCACCCTGGAGTTCTGATCTACCTTCAGCATCAAGGGTTTCATTTAAAAAAGAGGAACTGGTTAAAATTATACTTGTCTTGGTATAGGTTTTAACAGTCTCTTTTTAGTAGGATGGAAAGTTTTAACAATTTCTTTAATTTCTCCCTTGCCTCTCTGAACCTTTCTGGCTCTCTTTTTCTCTTGTTCCCTGCTGCCTTTGGCCTCTTTTACTTCATGTCTTCTAGTTGATGATGGGATGTTGACTTTGAAAAGGAAATAGTCTCTAGTAATTGCACCTAGCACTTTGCATCAACTTGCAATCCATAGCTTATATTTAGTGCCTATAATCTCTCTTTTACCTTAGCCCATTACTCATGTTATAAAGTGACACTGCAGCACCAGAACTGGTCATGTGACATCATGTGATCATGCACAAGGAATCTTTTTTTCAGCTTTACTCTAGTCTGTGGTTTAATTCTTCTAAGAGTATTTATTATTTCTTTTCCTAGCAGTGGTCATGTGATTATCAGTTATCTGACATAAATCTTCCTGGAATCTTCCCTGGATTTGCCCTAGATTCTTATCTCCATGGATCTAATCTAAGATATATCTATGGCAGAAATTCCCATTCTTATGGTGCAAACACCTTTGACTCTGCATCACTTTATAGATAGCTTCTCTTTTATTCTTCCTTATTTACACCTGCTTTTTGCTGGCATTCTTTAATTTCCACTCCATGCTTTTATTTTTCCTTATCTATTAGGGTTTAGGGTATCTTCCTTATTAGATAGCACTATACTTAGTAAGCAGTTTCCTCTGGCAATATATAAGGGGTGAAGTAGGCAGGACTGGATCCTAAGTCTTGCTTACTTGAGCTCTAATTTAGTCTTGTATCTGAAAGATTACTTCTTTCACAGATTACTCTAGATAATGTCTTCTGCTTTTACAAGTAATCTCATAGCCTTAGGGTTAGCTCAACTTTCTCTTGAATCCATTGCCTAGTTTGGGGCCACTAGCACAAAAGCCCTTAGTAGTAGAAGGTACTTACCAAGAAGCCCTAGATTAGGGTTAAAAAAAGCTCAGCATTAAAAAGATGCTTTAGCTTATTCCTCACTTGCTCCTCTGACCTCCCTTCAATGCCTCTCTAACCTCTTTCAAAGCAGTAACCAAAGTGCCTGTGTTACCTGTTTTCTTCATTTGTGCAGTAATCAGACTTGCTCTGCATTAACTATCTTCTCTAACTACCCCTCTGCCATTTATGCAGTGACTGATTCTTTACCCTCATTAACTGCACCTATCCCCAATTATTTCCAATTGTCTCCATTCCTCTCTAAAGCAGTAACCAGCATGCCTATATCAACTATCTTCTACTCTTGGTGTAATAATCAGACTATTTCTGCATTAATTACCTTCTCTAACTACCCCTCTGCCACTTGTGCAGTGACTAGTCTCCCACCTTGTCAACTGCCCCATCTCTATTCATCTTTGATTACCTTCAACTCTTCCCTGAGTCATAACTAGGCTTTGCCTGTGTTACCTGCCACACTACTTATCACCCAGGCTCAACTTCCCCTTTACCCAGCAGTGCTCACATTGCAGTACAAGTTCAATTAATATACAGCTGTATTTATTATATAGGGGAGGCAAGACCAACAAGCAAACCTTAGTGCAATATTCACTTCTCTGAATTCTCCCTAACCTTTACTTCATAGTTCTCCAGCTCCACTTTAGCCTTGAGATTGGCCACAACAACCCTTGGCCCCCTTGCCATAATATAGCCAGCCTGACAGCCTTCTGCCAGCTTGATCAGGACCAGATCACAAAAAAGCTCATTCTTTTTCCTCATCTCAGCATAAAGGCAGCCACTAATCTCATGAATTGCATCAGCAATCAAGCAATTTCCCACAGGCTCTAATCCCCCACTTTCCCTCACCACAGGATTACTGAGTTGCACCTGCTCCACCTTTCTGACCCCCTTCTCTAAACCTCTAGCCCCAGACCCTTGTTTTTTCATTAAGTCCTCAGCAGATCTTTATGCTAATGCAATGTTTCTGGCTATCTTCCTTCTCCTATGTTCCAGAGCTTTAGCTTGCATCAGAGCTACCCTGTTATGGGGACAAGAAGCAAGTTTTTTATCAGACCAGAACTGAGCTTCACTATATAAGAACATGTGAAATGTTAGAATATATCTAATGACCTTTTCTGCCTCTTTTTCTACCAGTTTTATCAGAACTTATCCCAACTCTGATTTAATCCTGACCTTAGCCAGACAATGAGTTATCTTGCTGGTACTTATTATGATTTGGTTTCCCCTTGGAGATAAAAAACCCTCTTTGACTCTGCTCCCATCTGGCCTACTTCCAACCCTTATTTTCAACACTCTGCTTATCTATCTAACTCTAGCTTAACTCTCAATCTTCTATCTGATATCCTTCTGATGCCCCTCCACACTCTCCACTTTTGCCCCTTTTCAATCCAGTTTGATTTTTCCTGACCCTGTTTTAAAGCAGCCATTGATACCTGTTTACTAATCTCAGCCCTTTTGGGTACTCAGTTAAATCTTCTGTTTCCCTCTTTGATTTTTCCTTTGTTTCTGTTACAAACTCACTCTACTTACACCGCTTTTAGCCCCTATTTCCTTATTCTATTCAGATTACCTTTAGTTTAGCTGGCATCTTTTACCTTATGCCTAATTTCTTACCATTATGATAGTTACCTCATGTAGGCCTCATGGCCTGGTTTATGCACAGGTACTTAGTAATATATAAGGGCAAAGGCTTAGACTGGATTCTTTAGTCTAAAACACTTGTTCACTTGTTGCTATTATTCTTTCTCTGGTCTGACTGCTTGTGTGGGCACCTCTCAAGGCTTGGCCTCTGGGATTAGGGTTGGACTCCTTAACAGTTTCCCTTATTACCATGATTACCTGAGGCACCACTTATCTGATCATAAGATTTTACTATGACAGAAGATCTTGCAATCTGCAAAAACCATATTTCTTCAAACTTGACTCTGTATCTTCTCCAAAACCTTGTTCACTCAAGTGTTTATAAGGCCTTTTTCATTAGTTAATTCTGTCCCACTATTTAGTTCAACTGTGTTATATTTTTCCTCTTTTTCCTTTTCTTCTTTTTTTATTTCACTTATATTCTTTGTAGCTTCCACTCTTCTCACACCTCAGGTGCTCTCTTGTTCATCTTTCTCTTGATAGATTCTGGTTTTCTTACATTCTAAGCCTTGCCTAGACCACTCTCTGTTATGCCCTTTGCCCAGACCTTCTATTTCTTAATTAGCTGACTCATAATTGTTCCATCTGTTTCCATCTGTTTCCACACAGATACTTTACTCATCAATCATCAGCATGATTACACTATCAATCTCCACTTGAACCTTATTAGTTATACTATAAAGTAGCATACTTCCTGTCTTCTTTCTTTTTACTGTTATAAATGAATAGTTTGGATGCACAAGAGTCACATGATCATCACATGACTGTGAAACTCCTATGCCAGATTGATCCAAACCCTATGCTATGGTTAGTTCTATTCAGAAGTATATCTTGACTAAAGGGTTAGCACAGAATTAGCAGCAGATCTCAGATAATGAAATCTTCTGATCTAATCTAGATGACATCTGATCTTGGATCTTAGATCTGGATTTAGATTAATGGATCTGATCTGTGTCAGAGATTCAGATGGGATCTCCTCAGCCTCAAGGCTAAGGTGCTATCTTCATATCTGTTAACCCTGCAGTTTTCTCTTCCATTCTTGTACTTCTCTTCCATTTCAGACCCTTGATATGCATGGCCATTTAGTCATACCCTTTACCCTCTACCCTTGCCCTATGCCCAATTCCCATATTAGTATTTATCCCAGACAGGCTTGGTGGTCTGTGCACCACCCTAGATAGTATAAATAGGCTGCCTATGTAGCTCTTAGCTCCCCAGCTTTGAGCACTTTGTTTGTTTAGCCCTCTAGGCATTCAATAGACAAGCTAGTGTTTGGACCCAGCTCCTGAGGCTTAGCTACCCTGAGCACTTATCCTTTCAAGTCCTGTGTCACCTCTAGTGGCAGGCTTATTCCATCTTATTTCCATATTCTTTACATTGACACCGACATTGATACTGGCACAACCCCAAGGCCATACTGGGTTAGGAGTTTATAGCTCATCTGCATGGTGTGCTGAACTGCTACCATAACATTTATGCTACTTCTACCTTGTAATCACCTCACAGTTCTTACTTGCTCTTGTCCTTGTATCTAGTACTTGGAATTACTACTTGTGTCCTGGCACTTAACCAGAGAGTTATCAGCATCTGACTTTGGCACACCCCTGGGAGTGTAGCTGGTACCACTTGAAGCACAATACTTTGTTTGTCACTTTTCACTTGTCTTGAAGCTTACCTTTGATTCACTTCTTCCACTCTTTCCCCAGCAAGGTCTATGCCTGTCCCTACCCAGTCCTAGCATAACAAACTGCAGCCCCTCTGAACCATTTCCACTTTCCAAACCCTGATCACACACATACTAATAAGTCAGAGTTGTTATTTCTTTACCACATTACTCAACTATTATTATGTTATTATCCTGTTTCCTTTCTGCTTCCTTCTGAACCTCTGCC
>JBBPKN010001417.1:0-16701 GCA_038089275.1 Pulveroboletus cf. rosaemariae | reverse complement strand
GCCTCACCCCCATGACTAGGCTTGACTCTCCTTGTCCTGCCTGTCCCTCCTGTTGAGCATAGAGACAGCCTTATCACCCACCCTGACATCTATGTAAATTGGGACAACAGAGAAGTGCAAGGGCACACCACATAAGGTGAAGCCAAGTCCCGTTTGACCATTGAAACCCTTCCTAGATTTCCCCAGAGTTCTGATCTTTCTTTAGCATCAAGGGTTTCATTTAAAAAAGAAACTGGTTAAAAGTATACTTATCTTGGTATAGGTTTTAACAGTCTCCTTTTAAATGGGATGGAAAGTTTTAACAGGTCTAGACAAGGCTAGAGCATGAGAAGAGCGGAATCTATTGTAGAAAGCAAACAAAAAAGCACCTGAGATGTAAGAAAACATAACACTTTACCTATGCTAACTCCATACCATTCTGATATAACTCCATTGTTTCTCTGACCCCACTTTCTGTTCCTGTTTCTTTGTGCCACACTTCTCCCTGTTATCACTTAATTTCAGTTTGACATTATTTAACGTTGTCTCCTCTGATATCTCCATTCATATCCAGAATGCATTGGCACCTGCTTCATGTAAGAGACAACTCCTTTCATATCTCCATTCCCTCCTTAGATAATCTGCCTCTCTGAGGTATAAGTACTGGAGTTCTGTATCTTGTACTTCAGTTGGAATATCAACCATAATATGATGTTATTGTTATAATGCACTTTTTCAATTTTACTCTTTTTGGACTTATCATCTTACTACTGTAGCTCTTCACATTGTCACATCACGTGACCATTTCACATATTTCACTTCTTCACCTCTTCACTCTTTCACATTTCACATCTTCACAGGGCACAAGTCTAGAGCAATCTAGACTCTGATGTCCTGCTTCATGTTTAGCACATGTATTTCTAGATCCCTACTCCTTTATCGCTATTGGTTGGCTTACTGTACATTACTTTAGGGCCAGTACCATTTACATGGTCTGTGCACATACTATAGTAATATATAAGGAGGTTGGCTCAAGTCTGGGTTTTTCCCAGTCTTGTGCACTTGAACCTTCTAGTTCTTGTTCTCCCTTGGCTCTTATCTTTTCACTACTATTGCCTAGTTCAGAGCCACTAGTCCAAAAGCTCTATCTAGGATCAGATCATTCAGCACACACCAAGGCTAGATGTTAGGTTTAGATTAATGCATCTCTAGTTGTGTTTCAGTTATGATCTCCCCCAGACCCCTCCTGCCTCATAACTTGACATTGTACCCTACCCTAAAGTTCCTTAACTTACTTCACAACTTAATGTCATGCCTCTTGTTGGGAAAAAGCCCTATGGCCAATTCCAGACCTCCAATAGTTTCTGACCCCTCTGTAAATCAGGGCACTTGGTACTAGTATAAGGGTGCACCACATAAGATGAAGCCAAGCCCTGTCCACTCCAGAGTTATCTGGAGTACCCCCAGAGTACATCAAAATGTTTATAATAGGTTATGACAATGCTGAAGAATTTCATAATAAAGATTAATAGAAGAGGGAATAAAAACATGGTTGTGATACATAAGCAAACCATCAGTTTCTTTCCAGTCAGAGGTGCAGGAGCAGAGAAATTTTTCATCTGCAATAGCATCCTGTTTTTGCAGGATGGAAAGATGGAGGAGGTTACCTTGTTGGTGCTGTTTAATGTGAGTGAATAAATTAGCATCAATGAGGTTGACAAAGAGCTCAGGAGGAAGCAAGATAAACTCCTGGTTATCCTGGGAAGTATCAGAACAGAGGTCAGGGTGGCAGGAGAGAGCATCAGGCCCAGCAAGGGAGATACCAGCAACATGTGAGAGTTGCAGGTTGAAATTGGTGATGTCAAGAAGCCAACAAGCTTGGCAGTGGTTAAGCTTCTGGGGGGATTTGAAATAGGTGAGGTTTTTATGGTCAGTAAAAACCTAAATGGGAGTAAAGGAGCTGAGAAGGTATTGTCTCCAGGCTTTCAAGATGGAAATGACCATGAGAAGTTCATGATCATAGATGTTGTAATTCCACTCAGCAGCAGAGAAAATCTGAGAAAGATAAGAACAGGGGTGCCAATCCCTGTTCTCATCAGTCTGGAGGAGAATGTCACCTGACATATAGGTAGAAGCATCAGTGGCAATGGCAAAAGGACAGGCAAGGTCTGGCAGTTAAAGAACCAGTTGGGAGAAGAAGATAGCTTTGAGAGAGTCAAAGGCTTTCTGAGTGGCAGGAGACCAAGACCAGGCCATAGCCTTTTTGGTGAGGTCAAGAAGGGGTCAGGCAATAGTAGAGTAGTTGGGAATGAATCACCTGTAAAAGTTAGCAAAGCCAAGGAAGAAACAAATGTCCTTGACTTTCAAAGGGGTCAGCCATTGGGAGATGCTGGTGAGTTTGATGGGGTCCATGGTGAGTTCACCAGGATAAACAATCATTCCAAGATATTCAACCTGTGGAATGGTGAAAGTGCATTTCTCCAGTTTGAGGTGGAGATCAAGTTCTGCCATCTGTTGGAGGATGTAGGAGGTGCAGTCCTAATGGATGTTAGCATCAGGGGAGGTGATAAGGAGGTTGTCTATATAAATGATAAACCATCCTTTGGCAATCATGTCTTGGAATAAATTGTTTATGAATTGCTGGAAGGTAGCTGGTGAGTTATTCAGGCCAAAGAACATCACCATGGATTTGAATAGCCCCTTATGGGTAATAAAGGTGGCTTTCCATTGGTGTCCATTGTGAATACAGACATTGTTGTATCCCCATCTGACATCAAACTTGGTGAATAGCTTCACATTATGGAGCTTATCTATGAGGTCAGAGATGAGGGGAAGAGGGTAGGCATTGCAAATGGTATGCCTGTTCAGATACTGGTAGTCTTGGCATGGGCAGAGCTTGCCATCCTTCTTTTTGATGAAGAAAAAGAATAAAGCTTGAGGAGAGTTTGAAAGGCAGATCTTCCCTGCACAATGGTTTTCTTCAATAAAGGCTTCTGTGGCCTGTTGCTCTGGTGGGGATAAGGGGTAAACCTTACCTATCTTTGGGACAAACATGTCCTTTAGATTGATCTTATAATCATAGGGGCAAAAGGGTGAAAGATGATCAAGGGTTTTTGGAGTATTGGAAAAGACTGAAGAAAACTGGGAGTATTCAGGGGGAAGAGTGGTCTTGGATTTGGCCTTTTCAGCTTCAATGGCTAGCTCAGTGGAGGTAGTGAGCCTTGCTATGGTGATCTTGGAGAGATAGAAGGAGCAGTGATCTAAAATCCTGCTGAAGTGGTGATTATAGAGCAAATTACTAATGGATTGCTCAGAAGTGATGTAGTCCAAATAGTGGACTAGTAGTTCATCATGGGGAATGATGATGTCTTCAAGGAGTCCATCAAACTGTGGTTTGTGAATGGAATTAACACAATAAGTGGTTGCATCTGAAGTAGTAGAATCTGGAATGGTGAGTGTGTTGGCCATCCAGTCAATAGTGGGGTTGGTGGCCTGAAGCCATGGATGTCCAAGAATGATGTTCTTCTTCCCACATGCAATGACATAGCAGGAAACCAGGAGAACAGATTGTTTAAAGTGGAGGAGAAGGTCACAAGTTTGGGTAATCTTGCCCTTCTTGTTCTTAGAGTGGTCCACATTGTGAATAATGATGGGTTCAGAGAGTTTAGTGGTGGGGAACTGGTTCTTCTTGACAAAGTCCCAGTCAATGCAGTTGATCTGTGCTCCACTGTCAACAAGAGCACAAGTGGCTACAACTTTCTTGGCACAAAAGGTGGAGGATACTTGTATGGTGATTTTTATAGATTTCTTGGAAGAAGATACAAGTACAGGTGTGCAAGAGAAGGAGGAAGTACCTTGCATAGGGGAGGTACTTCATTTTAAAAATCCTGATCCTTATCTATCTTCTTTCTCAGTTCTTTCTTCACAACTACTCTAGTTACCCCATTATCAGATTCATTGTCACTAACCTTCTCAATCTTCATTATTGGTTCTTTGGCAGAGACCATCTTGATGTGAGGAGTTTCTTTGGTGGTGGGTTGGGGGAAAGAAGTGGGGAAGTTAGGACAGGCAGTATTGATGTGGCCAGATTTCTGGCACCTAAAACAAAGTTTATTCTTGATGCAGAAAGCTCTTCCTGCATTAGTCAGTTTGCCCTTTTTAACAGCATCTACATCCATTGCATTTGAATCTTTTTCCAGCTTGAATGTTGTAAAGGGGATAAAAGGGATCTAGGCAAACATGTAAGGATTCTTCTGTCATTGTTCTATAGAGCAGGTGCACTCCATAGTTCCATGGAAGTGGGCAGCTTTGAAGTACCACTTCTTGGCTGTAGTAGGAATTATATCCAGGTTGTGGATATGACAAGCAAGAAAGGAAGCAAGCCCTGTTTCATAGTAACTGATTAGTATGTTCTGATTGGTAATGTTGGCAGTTACTGCATGGTTCTGGAACTTGGTGTTGTACTTAGTGAGGAAGGGGGTCCATTCTCCTTTCCTCCCAGGTCTCATCTGTGTGTTTGCTAACCAATGGATAGCAACATTCACAGTATCCTGTTGATAGAAAGTATTGAGAAAGTCAGAAGTAAACTTGGAGAACTTTTCTATGGTAATAGTGATACTGGAGATGCATTTCTTCCAGTAAGTAGCAGCCCAAGATTGGGCAGGAAGGAGAGGGTATAAGCAACCTTCTTTTTGTCAGTATCATAGATAGCAGAGTTAATGAAAAGATAGAACTGGACTGTGTCCAGCCAGATCTTAGCCTTGGTTCTATTGCCATTAAAGTGCATGGGGACACCAAGGTGAAGTTCTGTCAGCTTGGTGATAGAGGATGATCCTAACATGGTAGCAGTAGTCAGCAAGAGTCAGGGAAGGGTAAAAGCTAGTTGGCATTAAATGGGAGTAGAAGAGGGTGGAGTTGGGGCATGAGGAATCTGTAGTGAAAAAGAGAGTTCATGTGCTAGGTCACAATCTTCTTGTACTTCTTCCTGGAAAAGGACAAGGATATTCATGAGTGCATCTTCTGGTGTGGAAGGTGTTACACCTGGCCTGGGTAGGGACAGGCATAGACCTTGCTGTGAAAAGTGAAAGAGGCACTACTGAAGGTAAGCCTCAAGAAGAAGTGGAAGGCAATAGACTAAATGTTGCACCTCAGTGGTACCAGCTACACTCCCAGGAATATGCTGAAGTTGAATGCTTAGACAACTCTCTGGAGAAGTGCCAGGACACAAGTAGTGTTTCCTAGTACTAGGTACAAGGACAGGGAAATGTGAGAACTATGAGGTGATCACAAGGTAGAAGTAGCATAAGGAAAGAGAAGATAGGAAGTATGCTACTTTATAGTACAACTAATAAGGTTTAAGCAGAGACAACTATAGTAATTATGCTAATAAATAATGAATAAGGTATCCATGTAGAAACAGATGAAAAGAGATAGAACAATTATAAGTCAGCTGATTAGGAGATAGAACACCCAGGCAAAGGATATAACAAAGAAGCAGTCTGGACTAGGCCAGAATGTGAGAAGAGTGGAATCTATAATGGAGAAAGTAAACAAGAAAGCATCTGAGGTGTGAGAAGAGCAGAAGCTACACAGTGGGACAAGGAAGGAAGAAGAAGAAAAGAGGAAATTGTAACATTATCCCCCTGCTAGGGGTGAAAGACTCATGAAACCCTAAAAAGCTTTATAGAAGGGTCTGGGGGAGCTGGTGATGTTGACTCAGCCAACCTTGTCAATGACATCATTGTGGAAGTCATCATTGGTGTGATATAAAGGTGGAGGGGGTGATAGAGCCACAGGAGCATTGAGAGGAGCAGAAAGAGCTGTGAAAAAAGTTGTGGAAGGAGCTGCAGGAGGAGAAAAACATGGAGGAGGAGATGAGTGGGTCAGTGACATGGTGCTAAGCTGGGCAGTGAGCCTGGGTATGTCCAGGGTACCAGTGGAGGCAGTAGGGGCACTGGTAAGAGGGACAGTTAATTCAAGTATATTCCAGGTAGCAGCAGTAAAAGCATGCTTCATGAAAGTGGGGGTGAAAAGAGGGAAGGTAACTATCACCATAAAGGCCAGTCCACCAGGCTTTGGCACATTCAAGAGCAGCAAGCTCTTTATTATCTAATGGGAAGGAGGATGCAGAGGGAGTAGAAGGAGTGTATCCTTGAGTGGAGGCAAGCTTACACATATAGTGGTCAAGGTCAGTGAGAAACTCACCCAATTCAAGCTGGTAAGCAAGCAACTCAACATTGGAGAGAAGCTTATAGTGGATGGAGAAGATAAGGGCTTGGATAAGAGAGATTCAAGCATGAGAGATGCAAGTGAGGGTGGAGATGAGGAGGAAAAGACAAAGGAGCTGCATATAGATCTGATATAAGAGCCACAGGGGTGAGAACATGTCAAGATAAGAGCCAATGGGAATGGTGAGGCATGAGTCCATGACATAAGTCATGATCTAATGGGCATAGTTGGGAGAGGGAGTACTATGGTAAAGGGCATGGGCTAAAAGCAAAAGGTCAATGCTGAGAATATCAGTGGATGTGGTATTGATGGCAGGAGGAGGGACAGGAATGGGTGTGATAACAGCTGGGCCAATGGTTATAGCAGGGGGTGAGGCTACAAAGTTCTGGAAAGATAACTCAGAAGCAAGAGAAGAAAAGAAAGAAGAAAAACAAGTGTCAGTTAAACTACTAGATGGAGAAGAGATGAGCAAAGGCTCAACAAGAACTTCCTCAGCAGGAAGTTGGTACATGGAGACTGGAGGGGTGTTAAGAGAAGTATTGCAGGAGCAGAAGCTTTGATTAATGGTGAAGGTTATTGCTGTTTGCAGGAGCAGGTGGTTTTCTTGGTGGTGGAGTAAGGGAAAGAAGTGACTGAGGGGAAATGATGAGGGTGGAGGAGTTTATACTCATTCAGAGAAGACTGGGAATGCCTCAGGTTCTGCTTAGGTTCCCATGAGTTGTCTTCTGCCAAGTACCCTTTCCATCAGATCAGAAACTGGCAGTTACCAGGGGGGCCATGATGTTTTAATATCCACTCTAATTTGTATTCCTCCTTACCTTTTATAAGGTCTGGAGGGGGAGCAGGAAAGTTCTTTCCATGCATGTTGTTTTCATGATAGGGCAATAACAGTGATACATGGAACATAGGGTGGATCTTCCATGTGAATGGAAGATGGAGGCAGTAGGTAATGGGGAAAAGGACTTCTGTGATGGTAAAGGGTCCTTCCTGTTTAGGGAAAAGTTTTAGATGAACAATAGCCTATTTCAAATTATGAGCTTCTAGCCACACCTTATCTTCTTTGGCAAATGGAGAGAAAGTGGAACAAATGCAGGATACCATAGTCTGGTGGGCTAGATCATATGTAGCAAGGGCTTCATCATGAGCAGTGAGGAGTGCCTTGATGTGATCAGCAATAGCAGGCATCAGTAATTCATCAATAATGGAAGGAAGAACATGGGGTTTATATCCCATTATGAGATAAAACAGGAATTGCCTGGTGATGGAGTGAGGGCAGCAATTATGAACAAATTTGACATGGATGATTGAATCAGCCCATTTGGTGGGGTTGAAGCCACAGTAAATGTGAATGTATGTCTCAATTTCCTGGTTAACTCATTCAGTTTCACTGTTAGATTGAGGATAGTACATAGTGGAGAGAGATAAGTTATACTTAAGGAGTTTTCTGAGCTTCTTGGCAAAGGCAGAGGCAAATTGGAGGCCACAATCAGAGATAATCTTGTCATAGAGCCCATATTGGAGATAGATTTTGTGGAAAAAGAGGGTGGTGATACCCTCAGTGATGATAGATTTCTTAGTGGGGCAGAGAATTACCCCCTTCATAAGCCCATGGTCAACCATAACCAGCAAGGCATTGAAGTCAGAGGACAGAGGGAGGTCAGTAATAAGATCACAAGAGATTTGTTGAAAGGGGTGAGTGGTGGTGGAGCAGATAGGAGTAAGAGTGGGAGTGAATGGGTGAGTGTTTGCCTTGTTCTGTTGGCAAACAGGGCAACCAGCAACATAGTTGCAGATGAAAGTGGCAAGGCCAGGCCACCAGAACTTGACAGAGACAAGTTGTCAGGTCTTAAGGTAGCCAGGGTGGCTGGCAAATGGGTGGTCATGACAATGCTGAAGAATTTCATAATGGAGATTAATGGAGGAAGAGATGAAAACATGGTTGTGGTAAGTAAGCAAACCATCAGTTTCCTTCCAATCAAAGGTGCAGAAGCAGAGGAATTTTGCATCTGCAGTGACATCCTATTTCTGCAGGATGAAGAGATGAAGGGGATTACCCTGCTGATGCTGTTTAATATGAGTGGAAAGGTTAGCATTAATGAGGTTGACAAAAAGTTCAGGGGGGAGTAGGGTAACTTCCTGATTATCCTGGGAGGTATTAGGACAGAGATCAGGGCAGTGAAAAAGGGTATCTGGCCCAGTAAGGGAAGTACTAGCAACATGAAAGAGTTGTAGGTTGAAGTTGGCAATGTTGAGAAGCCAATAAGCTTGGCAGTGGTTGAGCTTTTGGGGAAATTTGAAATAGGTGAGGTTTTTATGATTGGTAAAAATCTAAACAGGAGTAGAGGAACTGAGGAGGTTGTCATATCCTATGCTAATAAATTAACTCCACTATGTCTCTGGTGCAACTTTGGTTGCTTTCATGCTTTAAGCTGTGTATTTTCTGGTTCCCTTACCTTCATCTTTTCCTATCTAATGTTGATTACAACTTTACCTATACTAACTCTATACCATTCTGATACAACTCCATAGTTCCTCTGATCTCACTTCCTGTTTCTGTTCCTTTCTGCCTCACCTCTTCCTGTCATTATTTAGTTTTCAGTTTGACATTATTCAATATTGTCTCCTCTGACATCTCCATTCATATCCAGGATGCATTGGCACCTGCTTCACTTATGAGACAACTTCTTTCATATCTTCATTTCCTCCCTAGATAATCTGCCTCTCTAAGGTATAAGTATGAAAGCTCTGTGTTACATTTCCTCTTTTCTTTCTCTCTTTTCTTGTCCTCTTGCATAGCTTTTGCTTTTCTTATACCTTGGGTACTTTCTTGTTCATCTTTTTTCCAATAGATTCCACTCTTCTTATATTCTGGCCTTATCCAGACCACTTTCTTGTTATGCCCTTTGCCTGGGCCTTCTATCTCTTAATTAGCTGACTCATAATCATTCTATCTCTTTCCATTCATTTCCACATGGATACCTTACTCATCTTTTGTCAGCATGATTATCCCATTCATCTCCACTTGAACTCTGTTAGCTATACTATAAAGTAGTATACTTCCTGTTTCCTCTCTCTTTATGCTACTTCTACCTTGTGATCATCTCACAGTCCTTGCATTTCCTTGTCCTTGTACCAAGTACTTGGAATCCATTGTTTGTGTCCTGGCACTTTTCCAGAGAATTATCAGTGTCTAACTTCAGCATATTCCTGGAAGTGTAGCTGGTACTACTAATGTTATGAAGTGACACTGCTGCACTAGAACCAGTCACATGACATCATGTGATTGTGTACAAGGAACCCCTTTTTTGACTTAACCCTAGTCTGTGATTTTGTTATAAACATTTTGACGTATTCAGGGTACTCCGGATAACTCCAGAGCAGACGGGGCTTGGCTTCACCTTGTGTGATGTGCCCTTATGCCAGTACCGAGTGCCCTGATTTGCGGAGGGGTCAGAAACACAGAGGGTCGGGATCAGCCAGAGGACTTTTTCCAATAAGAGGCACGATGTCAAGCTGTGAAATAAGTTAAGGAACTTCAGGGTAGGGTACAATGTCAAGTCATGAGGCTAAAGGGGTCTGGGGGAATCGTAGCATCATATTATGGTTGATATTTCAACTGGAGTCCAAGATACTGAACTCCAGTGCTTATATACCTTAGGGAGACAGATTATCTAAGGAGGGAACAGAGGTATGAAAGGAGTTGTCTCATAAGCGAAGCAGGTGCCAATGCATCCTGGATACAAATGGAGATGTCAGAGGAGACAATGTTAAATAATGTCAAACTGAAACTAAGTGACGACAGGGAGAAATGTGGCACAAAGAAACAGGAATAGCAAGTGAGGTTGAAGGAACAACGGAGTTGTATTGGAATGGTACAGAGTTAGTATAGGTAAAGTTGTAGTCAATCATGAGGTAGGAGATGACAGAGGTAAGGGGAACTAGTAAACACGCAGCTTAAAGCGTAAGAACACCCAGAGTTGTATTGGAACAAAGTGGAGTTGACCTGTTGGCACAGGATGTGACAGATTTTAATCCTTTAAGAGTATTTATTATCTCTTTTCCCAGCAGTGGTCATGTGACAGTTAGTCACCTGACATGGATCTTCCCTGGATCTTCCCAGGAACTGCCCTCAATCTAATCTCCATGAACCTTATCTTAAATCTGGATCTGGATCTGAATCTGGACCCTAGATACATCTGTGGCAGATCTACAGACTGGATCTCATATGTGGCAGAGATCTCTGTCCTTATGGTGCAAGCACCTCTGACTCTGCATTTCATTTCATAGATACTTCTCTTCCATTCTTCCACATCTGCATGGCCTCTTGCTATAATCCTCAATTCCAATCCATGCCCTTTACCCTCATCTATTTATAACTGGGCTTAGAGTTCCCTGATTAGGTAGTTCTTGTACTTAGTCAGCTTGGTCTGTGCACCAAGGTCCCCAATATATAAAGGATGAGGTAGGCAGGACTAGATCCCCAGTCTTACTTACTTGAGTTTGGTTTAGTCTTTTTTAACTATGCTTTACTCTTTATAAGTGATCTAACAGTCTCTATTGGCTTAGGGGCTGGCTCTGGCTCTTACTCTCTTTCACCATGCCTAGTTAGGGCCACTAGCACAAAAGCCCATAGTTAGGATTAGAAGGCACTCTCCAAGAGTTAGGGTTAGAAAGATTAATGTATCAAGAAGTTGTGTTTCAACTAAGGCACAACACTTTATTTGTTGCCTTCCACTTCATCTTGAGGCTTACCTTTGGTAGTACCTCTTCCACTCTTCACAGCAAGGTCTACACCTGTCCCTACCTGGGCCTAGCATAACAAAAGAAGTAGTGTATTCTACTTGCAGCTATTATTGCTATAGTCTGCTCCCACCATTTCACCCAAACAACTTTCACTGTTCAATTCCCTCTGGAATGAGCCTAGAGCTTCTACCTCAGACCCTCTCAAGTCCACTTCAGAGCCTGAGAACCCTCTTCTCCAGATTGCCCTTTCACACCAGAAGATGCACTCATGGATATTCTTGTCCCCTCTCAAGAAGAAACACAAGAAGACCATGACCTTGCACATGAACTCTTTTCTTCTTTACAAATCCCCTGAGTCCAGACTCCACCTTTCCCTACTCCTGTCTGATGCTGACCCACATTCACTCTTCCCCAATCCTCTCTGACAATCACCATGTCCAGCTTATCCACCTTTACCACTAAGCCAACAGAACTTCACCTCAGTGCCCCTGAGCACTTTGATGGTAACAGATCCAAGGCTGAGAACTGGCTAGATACAGTCCAGTTCTACCTCTTTGTTAATAGCACAGTCTATGACTCCAACAAAAAAAAGATTGCCTTCACCCTTTTGTTTATGACCAAGGGGCCAGTACTGTTGTGGGCTGCAATGTACTGGAAAAAATGCATCTCTGGCACAATCATTACCATGGGAAAGTTTTCCCATTTCACCTCTGCTTTTCTGAAAGTTTTCCAACAACAGAATACAGTTAATGCCACCATTCACTGATTGGCAAACACCCAGATAAAGCAGGGAAAGAAAGGTAAATGGATGCCTTCCCTTGCTGAATATACTGCTGAGTTTCAAAACTGAGTTATCACAGCTAAAATCACTGATGACAACATTCTCACTGGGTATTACAAAACAGAACTTGCATTCTATCTCTTCTGTCATATCCATAACCTGGATATGATATCCTCCTCTATTGCTGAGTGGTACACCAAAGTCACTCACTTCCAAGGAACTATGGAGTGTGCTCACTCTATAGAACAATGATGAAATAATCCTCACACATTTGCTTGGATCCCCATGTCCCCCTCCACTACAACATTCAAATTAGAGAAAGATCTGAATGCTATGGACATAGATGCCATAAAGAAAGGCTGATTAACTGATGCAGGTAGGGTCTTTTGCATCAAAAACAGACTTTGCTTCAGATGCCAGAAACCTGGCCACATCAATACCACCTGCCCCAACTTTCCTGCTTCTTCTTTCTCTCCCCCAATTACTACCAAGGACACTCCTCATGTCAAGAAGGTTTCTGCTGAAGAACCAACAATGAAAATCAAGAAGGTTAGTGATGATGAATCCAATAATGGGGTGGTAAGAGTAGTAGTAAAGAAAGAACAAAAGAGGAAGACAGAAAAGGATCAGGGTTTTTAAAATGGAATACCTCCCCTATACAAGGTACTCCCTTCTTCTCTTGTGCACCTGTACTTGTATCTGCTTCCAAGAAATCTATAAAGATTGCCATACAAGTATTCCCCATCTCCCATGCCAAGAAAGTTGTAGTCACTTGTGCTCTTGTTAACAGTGGAGCACAGATCAACTGTATTAACTGGGACTTCATCAAGAAGAACCAACTCCCTACTACCAAGCTTTCCAAATCCATTGTCATCTGCAATGTCAACCATTTGGAAAACAAAAAAGGCAAGATCACTAGAACTTGTGACCTCCTCCTCCATTTTGAGCAATTCACTCTCCCAGTTTCCTGCTACATTATTGCATGCAGAAAGGAGAACATTATCCTTGGACACCTGTGGCTTTGGGCCACAAAACCCACTATCAACTGAATGGCCAACATGCTCACCATTCCAAACTCCCTCTCAGATACAATCACTTACCATGTCAACTCCATCCACAAACCCCAGTTTGATGGACTCCTTGAAGATATCATTGTCCCCCATGATGAACTCTTGGTCTGTTATCTGGACTATGTCACCCCAGAGCAGTCAATCAATGACTTGCTCTATGACCACCACTCCAGCAGGATTTTAGATTGCTACTTCTTGTATCTCCCCAAGATCACTATAGCTTGACTTACCACATCCATCAAGCTAGCCATTGAGGCTGAAAAGGCCAAATCCAAAACAACCCTTTCCCCCAAATACTCCCAATTCTCTTTGATATTCTCCAATACTCTAAAAACCCTTGATCATCTTCCACCCTCTTGCCTCTATGATTACGAGATCAATCTGAAGGACATGTTTGTCCTGAAGATAGGTAAGGTTTACCCCTTATCTCTTCCTGAGTGACAGGCCATGGAAGATTTCCTCAAAGAGAACCTTCAGGCTGGAAAGATCTGTCCATTCAACTTCCCCCAAGCCTTGTCTTTTTCTTTGTCAAGAAGAAGGATGGTAAACTCTGCCCTTGCCAAGACTATAGGCATCTTAATAAACATACCATTTGCAATGCCTATCCTCTTCCCCTTATATCTGACCTCATTGATAAACTCCAGGACACTCAACTTTTCACTAAGTTCAACATCAGATGGGGTTATAACAATGTCTGCATTTGAGATGAACACCAATGGAAAGCTGCCTTTATCATGCATAAGGGGCTCTTTGAATCCACAGTGATGTTCTTTGATCTGAATAATTCACCTGCTACTTTCCAGCAATTCATGAATGATTCATTCTGGAATATGATCACTAAAGGATGGCTTGTCATCTACATGGATGACCTCCTTATCTCTTCCCCTGATGCTAACACCCATCAGGAACATACTTCCCATGTCCTTCAATGAATAATGGAACTTGATCTCCACCTCAAACTGGAGAAATGCACCTTTGCTGCTTTCCAAGTCAAATACCTTGGGATAATCATTTATCCTGGTGAGCTCACCATGGACCCCATCAAACTCACTGGCATTTCACAATGGCCAACCCTCTCTAAAGTCAAGGATGTTCATTTGTTCCTTGGCTTTGCTAACTTCTACAGGTGATTCATTCCCAACTACTCCACTATTGCCCATTCTCTCCTTGACCTTACCAAGAAGGCAATGGCCTGGTCTTGGTCCCCACTGCTCAGAAAGCCTTTGATTCCCTCAAGGCTATCTTCCTTTTTCAGCTGGTTTTACAAATGCCAGATCTTTCTTGCCCTTTTACCATTGCCACCAATGCTTCCACTTACACATTGGATGGCATTCTTCTTCAAACTAATGAGAATGGGGACTAACACCCCTGTTCTTATCTTTCCCAGACCTTTTCTGCCACCAAGCAGAATTACAACATCTATAATTGCAAACTCCTTGTGGTCATCCATGCCTTGAAAGCCTGGAGGCAGTACCTCCTTGGCTCCTCTATCCCTGTTCAGATTTTTACTGATCATAAAAACCTTATCTATTTCAAATCCCCTCAGAAGCTCAACTGCTGCCAAGCTTGTTGGCTTCTCAACATTGCTGATTTCAACCTGCAACTATTGCACATTGCCAGTACCTCCCTTGCTGGGCCTGATGCCCTCTCCCATCATCCTGACCTTTGCCCTGACACTTCCCAGGATAATTAGGAAGTTACCCTACTCCCCTCTATGCTTTTTATTAACCTGGTTAATGCTAACCTCTCTGCACATATGAAACAGCATTAACAAGGTGACCCCCTTCACCTCTCCATTCTGCAGAAACAGGATGCCTCTGCAGGCAAGAAATTTCTCTGCTCCCATACCTCTGACTGGAAGGAAACCAACAGTTTGCTCACATACTACAATCAGGTCTTTATTCCTTCTTCTATTAATCTCTATCATGAAATTCTTCAATGCTGTCATGACCACCCTTCTGCCAGCCACTCCAGTTATCTTAAAACCTGACAACTCATCTCCACTGAGTTTTGGTGGCCTGGTCTTGCTACTTTTGTCTGCAACTATGTTGTGGGTTGTCCCATTTGCCAACAGAACAAGGTGAACACACACCCCTCTACTCCTGCTCTTTCCCCCATTCACTCCACCACCACCCACCCTTTCCAGCAGATTTCTTGTGATCTGATCACTAATTACCCTCCTTCCTCTGGCTTTGATGCCTTGCTGGTCATAGTCAACCACAGGCTTATGAAGGAGGTAATTCTTTGCCCCACCAAGAAATCCATCACCACAGAGGGCATTGCCACCCTCTTTTTCCACACTGTTTACCTCTGCTATAGCCTCTATAACAAGATCATCTCTGATTGAGGCCATCATATCCTGGACCTCTGACCCAATTCCAACCCCATCTCAACCTGGCTTGCAATTGGTCTTCATATCTAGTAAGCCACTCTAGCCCTCTGACTCCCCTCCAGGCAACTCTGGCCCTCTGTCACCATTCCAGTCTTCTCCAGCTACACATGTATGCTTTCCATCCCTTAGCATTATATGCTTTCCTGGGCTTCCACTCCCACTCCACCCCATTCTGTTTCTAGTCTATCTCTGCTCCAGTTAAGTACTACCCTAGTTCCCCTTCATCATCTTCAGACCATCCTGGTATAACTCCATTACTGTTCCTGGTCTCAGTTACTGTTACCATTATTGTTACTATTCCTGTTCTGTTCCTGTTCCTTGCTTCCCCCTGTTGCATCCTGTCACCCTTCAGTTTCAGTCTGACATGATTGGATATTGTCTTCTCTGACATCTCCATTTGTTTCTTAGATATTTAGACATCTGCTTTGCTTCTGAGTTTGCATCTGTCTTACCTCATTACACTCCTAGATAGTTCTGCCTCTCTGAGGTATAAGTACTGTAGTTTTGTATCTTGTACCTCAGTACAAATATCAACAAAAACAACAAACACCCCCTTGTCTTTGTCCTCACTCTGCTTGAGCCCTTGGGCTCACTCTAATTCTCTGGGTTACTCTGAAGTACCTCCAAGGCCAAGTGATATCCTTGAAGAAGTTGCAAGGTCTCACCCCCATGACTAGGCTTGACTCTCCTTGTCCTACCTGTCCCTCCTGTTGAGCATAGAGACAGCCTTCTAACCCTCCTCCAACATCTATGTAAATTAGGACACTAGAAAGTGCAAGGGCACACTACATAAGGTGAAGCTGAGTCCTGTTTGATCATTGAAATCCTTCCTAGATTCCCCTGGAGCCCTCCAGAGTTATGATCTTCTTTCAGTGTCAAGGATTTCATTCAGAAAGGAACTGGTTAAAAGTATACCCATACTGGTATAGGTTTTTAACAGTCTTCTTCTATTGGGATAAAGTTTTAACATCTCCCCAATCACCTACTACCTCCATCTTCCATTCACATGAAAGATTCACCCTGTGTTCCATGTGTCACTACTATTGCTCTATTGCAAAAATGATGTCCATGGAAAGAACTTCCCCACTTTGCCTCTGGACCTTACAGAAGATAAGGAGGAATATGAAATTGAGCAGATATTAAAACATTGAGGTCCCCCAGGTAACCACCAATTCCTGATCTGATGGAAAGGGTACCCAGCAGAAGATAACTCTTGGGAACCCAAGCAGAACTTGAAATGTTCCCAGTCCACTTTGAATGAGTATAAACTCCTCCACCCTTATCATTTCCCCTCAGTTACTCCCTCTCCCCACTCCACCACTAAGAAAACCACCCACTCTTGCAAATAATGATGGCCTTCACCATTGACCAAGGTTTCTGCTCTTGCAACACCCCACTCAACACCCCACCTGTTTTCTCATTGCAACTTCCCACTGAGGAAGTTCCCATTGAGCCCTCATTTATCTTCTCTTCATTCACTTTCACTGATACAGAGTTTTGTTTTCCTT
>JBBPKN010001416.1:0-16722 GCA_038089275.1 Pulveroboletus cf. rosaemariae | reverse complement strand
GCCATCCCTTTCTCTCTGGTGGCCCCAACTCCCCCAATTTCACCGGTTGCACAAACTGCGCCTGAGCCGGTTGTTGTTGCTGCTGTTGCTGCGATCCTTGATTGCGTCTGAAATTGTTAGAAGGCCTTGGAGCCGAAGGATTATACTGTCCTCGGCAGTCGTGGGCTAGATGACCCGGCTTCCCACACTTGAAGCAGGTGCGGACCGGCGTATTCACCGTCGCCGCTCCCTGCCTATCTACATCCATCGGTGCTCCTCGTCCTGGTTGGAGACCGGTATTTGTGAATCGAGGAGTCGGGGTGAAATTGGAAGGTGGACCCCGCGGAGGTGGGAATCTTGATTGGAATCGGGGTGCTGAGCGTTCCACTGCCATTCGCTCAAATCCTCTCCCAATTGTCCTCATCTGATCTACCAGCTCGAAGAAATCTTCTTTAATGCCTTGCATTATTGCCTGCTGGTAAACCCTGAAATGAACTTGTTCCCGAAGCATCTTTGCAGCGTGCTCCAGGCTAACCCCTGCATCTTTCCTCAAGACCTCGAATGCTTGAAGATAATCGTCAATGGAATTTCCATGACGCAAACCTTCCAACTTTTTCATTGCATCGTGGGCCATTTCCTGAATCCTGAAATAACCCCTCATTTCTATGGCTATACCTGCAAAATCAGGCCAAGCCGTATCTCCCTTCCTCAAACCTTGTCCATCATAATCTCCTTCCGCGTTGATGTACTTTTCTAAAGTGATCTGTGCAAATCCCTCTGCACGACCATCTAACCTTGATAGAACCGCCGCACATTGCTGGCGATTCGATTTCCATTCCTGCTCAACTATCCAGATGGATAGGAGCGCGAACCACTTGCGCCACTTTGCTTTGTCACCATTCCAGGACCCAGGGTCCTTGATCTTCCTGGATCCTCCCATTCTGGTCAACTCTTCGGCCAGATTCTTCATCAAGTCTCCAGTATCCATATTCCCACTCGAATAGGTCGTCGTAGGGATCGAAGGCTGGAAGAGCGGTAGGTGGTGTGATGGGCCGGGGGATGGGAGATTCGGTTGCTCTAGTAGAATCGATCCTAGCTCGACGTCGGGATTCTCTGGTGACTGCAACGAGCTGTCGGGTGATTGTTGGAGCTGATAAGGAGCCGACACGTTGGGCTACTGTCTGAGGGCGTCGGTTAACTGTTTTAAGCGTGCGAGAGGGGTGAAGAGTCTTCAAACGATCTGTAACTGCAACCTTTCTATCTCTTCCTTTCTGAGCCTCAAAATCTTTCTTCGTCTGCCTATCGAAGTCGTCGAATCTTTTCTGAAATGATTGCCTTCCGAAGTCGTCGTCTTCAAATCCTAACGACGCTTCAACGATGAATTCTGTAAGTCTTTCCTCGTGTCCCCAGGGGAACTCTCTGCGCATCTGAATATCTGAAAACTTCTCTGAAAGCCTGAGACTAGTATAAAGTCTTGAGCAAGTGTTATGACCCTTGATAACTCTGGTGTGTTCTTAACCCTAATCTGGGGCTTGCTTGCAACGATAGCGGCCACAGGAAACGATGAGAAAAGATAATGGATAAAGCAAGGAGTACTAGTGAAGACACTTGCAGTGAAGATACAAATGCTCAAGACTGGGGTCTTGAGACGACTATGCTACAGCTTATATAGTGTACAGTATCGTGCACAGACCAAGACCCTGATGGGAATATTCCCACAGACCCTGCACGGCGATCAAAAAGAAGAGAAGCACTCATGAGAATAGCCAATGGCTGAAAAGGATCGAGGCTTCTAAAATGGAAGAACAGCGGAAATGAAAATGGGCTGTAAGACATGAGGCTAACCCTATGCCCTGGGTCTAGACCAGTCATGTGACCCGTCACGTGCCCTGATAAGATAAAAGATTAGATAACCACGTGGAAAAGATAAGATAAGGTCACGTGATCAAAGTTTGAAAAATTGGACTATAACAACTTCAATGCAACTCATTCTTTCCTTTAGTACAATAACATGCCCTTATTCAATGACATTGCAACATGGGCTAAGAAATGCATTGTGGAGTGTGCTGATGATAATGAGACATTGGCTGACATGAAGTATGTAGAGTACAAGAGGCATGTAAGGGCAAAGAAGGAGAAGGAGCAGAAGAAGGTGGAAAAGGCCTAGAAGGTGGCAGAGGAGGCTGAGAGGGCCTGGCAGATGGCAGTGGTGGATGCCTAAGAAAAGGTGAGTACTGTGGTTATTTACCTAAGAACAGATAACTTAATGCCATCAGATGGTGCAAGTGCAGGCCCAGGCAGGGCCTAGCAATGACAAAGGGAAACAGAGGGTGGAGGAGGCACTGGCATGCTGGAGGTGCAAGGATAGGGGAATGGAGTGTGAGGTGGGCATGGGAAAGTCCATATTTTGCTTGATCTGCCAAAAGGCCAAGGTAAGATGCAAGCACTCAGGGAAAGAGAAGCTGGTGTGGAAGCAGTGATGGAGAAATGCAGAGGAGGAGTGGCCTGAGAAGAGGGTGCACTTAGAAGGAGCAGAGGGCAGTGCTGAGCAGGTGGCAGAGGGCTGTTACCTGCTAGTGGCAACCATATAGGAGATAGGGGGCAGGGTGGTGTAGGAGACAAGAAGAGAGAATCAGCTGCTAGAGTGGCTGGTTGACATCTTCAATCCTGCATGGAAAGTGAGTGAAGAGGATATGGAGAGTGGGCTGAAGGACAGTGAAGAGGAAGAGGTGGCAGAAGAGGTGGTGAAACTAGGGATGGAGGTCTGAGAGGAAGTAGGGAGAGAAGATAATGAAGATATAATGATACTAGAGTAGGGTGGTAATAGCTCTAGTTAATATCTTTGTAAACAGAGGTCAGGATTCAGAATTGGCTCAGGGGCCAGGAGTTAGAAAATGAAAAGGGGCATTAGACTACTTAAGTAAAGGCCTTGTGAACCTTGAGTAAACAAGTTTGGAGAAAAGGCAGAGTAATTCCAGAAAGTAAGGTTTCTGCAAATTGCAAGAACCTATTAAAATGAGGTCTCATGACCAGGCAAGTAATGCCTTGGGTGGTCATAGGGCAATAAGGAGAACAAAAGAACAACCAAGAAGGAAATGGAAGAATTAACTGAATTTCCTAGAGGAATAAGATTAGAGACTGATGTTAAAATGGTTACTTCTGAAATAGAGTCAGAGAAATTGAAAAGGAATGAAGGGGGGCAGAAGCAGAGAGTCATGGAGGCTTCAGAAAGACTACTGGAGAGAAGATCAGAAATTAGACTAGAGCCTGATAGTTAAACAAAATATCCAAAACAAATGTTGGAAGGGTCAGATCTAGGGCAGGAAAGGAATGGAGTTGAGGAAGGTTTCTTATCTTCAAATGGAACTGAAACACACTAATTGCCAGTGAGACAGTTCATTGTACAGCTAGAGATCAGAGCTAAATCAGAGTTGGGTCAGATTCTGATAAAGCAGGTAGGGGGCAGAAATGTCAAAGACATATTCCATTCCTGATGTCCTTATTTGGCAAGCTTCAATACTGGTCTGACAAACAGCTAGCTTCTTGTTCCTATGATAGGGTAGGCCTGATGCAGGCCAAAGATCTGGAATGTATGAGAAGGCAACTAGCCAGCCATATGATTCTAGATTGAAATGCTACTATACATTTATTAGGAGGACAGTGATCTGGGACTGGAGGCACAGAAGAAGTGGCCAGAGGGGCAGAGTGGGCACAACCTGGGAGTTCAGCAGTTAGAGAAGGTAGGGGATTAGAGCCTGTGAAGGACCACCTAGTTGTGGATACCATTTGTGAGATCAGTGATTATCTTTGCCAAGAGGTGAAGGAGTAGAACAAGCTTCTTTGTGACCTAGTCCAGATCAAACTGGTGGAGAGCCATCAGGCTAGGTATATTGTGGCAGGGGGACCAAGGGTCATTGTAGTTAACCTTAAGGCTGAGGCAAAGTGGGAGCACTGTGGAGTGGAGGTCAAAGAGGACCTGGAGAAGTGGATGTTGCATTAAGGGTTGCCTGCTGGTCTTGCCTCCTATATACAACACAATCAAACATGTATGCCAATTGAATTGCATATCATTCATATGCTGCAGTGAGGGGAGGGAGATGAGCTACTTGAGAGAGGGACAGAGGTGATTGGAGGTGATTGGAGATGGATGCAGTTGACATGGGTAGGGATCAGTCACTACATGAGTGGTAAGGGTAGTCAAAGGGGGCAATTGGCACAGAGCAAGTCTGGTCATTGCACAAAAAGGTAAACAGCTGATCAGGTGGGCTGGGTACTGTGGCAGAAGAGATTGGAGATGGAATGGAGGGGGGTTGGAGGGGCAAGTGATGGGGCTAAGAGAAGGGCATGAGTGCTAGATGACTGGTAGATTGTGGATTGCTAGGTGTAAGCAGCAGTTACTAGTGTGGTCACTAGATGCTATCACTAGATGCTATTTCCTCCTGAAGGTTGACATTCCATTGTTAACTAAGAGACAGGAAATAAAAAGGGGCCAGAGGCAGTGCAAAGTGCAAAGCAGAAGGTAGCCAGAAGGATCTGGAGAGATAGAAGGGAGGCTGGAAGAAAAGGCCAACAAAAAGGATAAGCATGGAAGCAGGGAATTCCCAGGGGATGCAGGAAGAGCAGAAATATCCCCAAAGGAAAAGGAAAATCCAGGAAAATGAAAGGACAGGTTCCTGGACAACAGATTAGAGAAAAAAGGAAACAGAAGGCAAAGGTTAATGAAGTTGTCAGGAACCAGGCTGGAAGATCAAGGGATTCCCAGGGCAGAAAACAATGGAGGGGTTTGGAGGAAATTCTGGAGAAATGAGCAGGATTCCCAGAAGACACAGAAGAGCAGAATGTCTCCAGGAAAAGAATTCCCAGGGAAAATGGAGAGATGGGTCCAAGACAACATATTAGAAAAGATAAGGGAAAACCTGTGAGTGGGAATGGAGTTGTCAGGAAACAATGTCCAAAGAGCAAGGATTTCCCATGCAGAAGTCAGAGAGAATAAAGAGATGCAGAGAGAATTCTGTGAAACAAAGATTTCCCAGAAAGGAACAGAGAATGCCAAAGGCAATTAGAGGGGATTATAGGGAGGTGGCACATCAATGAAAACAATGTAGTGCCATACAAAGGAAATCCAAGCAGGTATCAATAAGGAACTGAAACAAAGCTCAATTAACTGCAAGTAGGGAAAGAAAGGGTAATTGCAGTGCAGTTATGACAGAATGGTGAGCTTTCCAGGGAAATAGAAAGGAACAGAGATATTCAAAGAGGGCAAGAAGACTTTGGGCATGTAAGACAAAATGCAGTGAGCATGTTGGAGTGCAGAGGAAAAGAGGTGGTGCTTTTGAAGTCTGGTTGGTCAGAAAGATGGGTATACCTCAAAACTGCAAGGATAAGAAAACAGGTGGCAGGGTTCCAGGGGGTGAAGAAAAACAAAGGGTCAAATGCTACAAGTTCAGAGAAGATCAGAGGTGGATAGAGGTATCTTCCTAGTAGGCATATCAACAGATGAAACTGGCCTACTACAGAAAGCAGAGTAATGCTATTATGCTAGGCCCAGGTAGGGACAGGTATAGACCTTGCTATGAAGAGTAGGGGAGGCTCTACTAAAGGTAAGCCTTGAGAAGAAGTGGAAGATAACAAATGAAGTGTTGTGCCTTAGTAGTACCAGCTATACTCCCAGAGGTGTGCTAAAGTTAGATGCTGATAACTCTCTGGAGAAGTGTCAGGATACAAGTAGTGAATTCCAAGTACTAGGTACAAGGACAAGGAGATGTGAGGACTGTAAGGTGATTGCAAGATAGAAGTAGCATAAGGAGAGAGGAGACAGAAAGTATGCTACTTTATAGTACAACTAAGAAGGTTCAAATGGAGACAATTATAGTAATCATGCTGATGAATGATGAGTAAGATATCCAAGTGGAAACAGACAGAAAGTGATGGAATAATTATGAGTCAGCTGATTGAAAGATAGAAGACCTGGGCAAAGAGCATAACAAGAGAGCAGTCTGGACAAGGCCAGAGTGCAGAAAGAGTGGAATCTATTTGGAAAAGATAAACAAGAAAGCACCCAAGGTATGAGAAGAGCTGAAGCTAAGTAAAGAGGCAAGAAAAAGAGGAAAGAAAAGAGGAATTGTAACAGATGCAGAGACAACCATGTACTTAAGCAATGGAGTTGTAACTACCATATAATGATGAAAAAGCTGTGGTTTGGGATCAGAGTTAGCTGAGACTGGAGTAGTATAGAGCTATGGAAGGTACATGAGGTGCTGGCATGTGTTATCCAGTGAACAGATAAGGTACTACTCAATACCCAGGATCAATGAACCACAGTGGATAAGTTAGTGGTGTCCTAAAATCAGTGAACACAAACCATTCAGCAGAGGATAATGCTAGACATTAACAAAGTGAATCCAACAGTCTTTGTAGAGTGTGTGGAGATCTGATAGCTTGAGTATAAGAGGTGAAAATAAAGAAAAAAAAGAAGCTTTGGAAAGAAGCAGGAATAGGTGAAAGGGGGTTGGAGTGTTGGGGCCCCCAAATCCTAAATAGAACAAGGTATTCAATAAGGGATATAATGATTGGAAGTGCATGGAAGTGTGGTGCTGGAGGTTGGAGAGACAAGGGGCTTAGGTTTAATAGACTTGTCATGCTTGGGAAACAGGGTCTTGAAAGACTAGAACCAATGGCCAGAAATGGGTTGCCTAGGAGTAGAGAACAGATGCAAGAGGGTAATGACAGCATATTGATAATTCTGGAGTGACTTGTCAAGAAAGAGGCTGTGGAATGGCTAGGAAGATGCTTAGACTGTGATGGCAAGGTCTAGGCATAAGAAGGTGGTCAGAATGGTCTGAAATGACATGGAGTGGTTTTTCAACAAGAATTACCAGATAACAATGAAGTATCAGAGGACTGGAGTCAGCTGCTGGAAAGGAATGGGGAAAAACAAAGGTAGTGGTACTCATGAGTAGGCAACCATAATCTAAACTGCATTTAAGAATCCATGAGGACTGGTGATGCTGTTTGATAAGAAAGAGTCACAGCTGCTCTGAAGAGCCTGGAGTAGTGAGCAGGGGAATGCTAGAATCAGAAGTTCAAAGTTAATCCTAGGCACATGTATCTCAAGCAACTGGGGCCAGTGACTAATGTTATAGAATGTCAAAGTGGTTTGGAAAGGCTTAGAAGGTCAGAAGCAGTAAGGGGCTTGCACCATAGAGGATAGGCCAACTAAGGGGTTGGGGTGCCCAGAAGAGCATGAAGTCATAATGGAGTCATTGGCAATCATAGCCTGACAGATAGCATAAGGGATATGTTATGATTTCCTCTTTTCTTTTCTTTTTTTCCTTGTCTCCTCACTTAGCTTCTGCTCTTCCTGCACCTCAGGTGCTTTCTTGTTCACTTTTCATCATAGATTCCACTCTTCTTGTACTCTAGTCTTATCTAGACTGCTCTCTTGTTTCACCCTTTGCCCAGGTATTCTATCTCCTAATTAGCTGACTTATAATCACTCCATCACTTTCCATCTGTTTCCATACAATTACCTTACTTATCATTCATTAGCATAATTACCTTAGTTATCTTTGCTCAAACCTTAGTAACTGTACTATAAAGTAGCATACTTCCTATCTTCTCTTTCCTTATGCTACTTCTACCTTGCAATCACCTCATAGTCCTTGCATCTTCCTGTCCTTGTACCAAGTACATGGAATCACTACTTGTGTCCTGGCACTTATCCAGAGAGTTGTCTAAGCATCTGACTTCAGCACACTCCTGGGAGTGTAGCTGATACCACTAAGACACAATACTTTATTTGTTGCCTTCCACTTCCACTCAAGGCTTACCTTTGATAGTGCCTCCTCCTTTTTTCACAGCAAGGTCTATGCCTGTCCCTACCCAGTTCTAGTGTAACAAAAGAAGTAGCATATTCTACTTGCAGCTACCATTGCTATAGTCTGCTCCCACCATTTTGCCCAAACAACCCTTGCTGTTTGATTCCCTCTGGAGTAAGCCTAGAGCTTTGACCTCAGATTCCCTTGAGTTCACTTCAGAGTCCAAGAACCCCTTTTCTCTGGATCACCCTTCTATGCCAGAAGATGCACTTGTGGACATCCTTATTTCCTCTCAAGAAGAAGTATGAGAAGATGGTGACCTAGCACATGAACGTTCTTCTTCCTTGCAGATCTTCTGAGCCCAGACTCCACCACCCCCTACTCCCATTCAATGCCAACCCACATTTACCCTTTTCTGACCCTTTCTGACTACTACCATGTCTGGCTCCTCTACCTTCATCACTAAGCTGACAGAACTTCACCTCAGTGCCCCTGAGCACTTTGATGATGACAGGTCCAAGGCTGAGAACTGGCTGGACACGGTCCAGTTCTATCTCTTTGTCAACAGTGTGGTTTATGACTCAGATGAGAAGAAGATTGCCTTTGCTCTTTCATTTATGACTAAAGGGCCAGCACAGTTGTGGGCTGCTATATACCGGAAGAAGTGTATTTTCAGCATGATAGTTACTATGGAAAAGTTTTCCCACTTTACTTTCACATTTCTGAAGATCTTCCAACAACAGGACATGGTCAACACCACCATCCATTGGTTGGTGAACATGCAGATGAAGCAGGGAAAGAAAGGCAACTGGATGTCTTCCCATGCTGAATATACTGCTGAGTTCCAGAACCAAGTTGTCATGGCCAAGATTACTGATGATAACATTCTTATCAGATATTATAAAACAGAACTTGTGTCCTACCTCTCCTGTCATATTCATAACCTGGATATGATACCCTCTACTATTACCAAGTGGTATACTAAAGCCACTTATTTTCAAGGAACTATGGAGCACATACACTCTATAGAACAATGAAGGAAGAATTCTTGCATGTTTGCTTGGACCCCTTCCACCACTCAAACCATAATATCCAAACTGGAGAAAGATTTGAATGCTATGGACATAGATGCCATAAAGAAAGGCCAATTAACTGATGCAGGTTGTTATAATTTTTATTTCATTTTCTCCATTTTTATTTCACCCTTGCAACTCTTCACATTGTCACATCACATGACCCTTTCACATATTCACCTTTTCACCTTTTCACTTCTTCACACTTTCATCTCTTCACATTGTCACAAGTCTAGATTATTCTAGACTGCCTCATGTCTGCCTCATGTATTATCAGGTCCCCATTCTAGTTTTGCCATTGGACGGCTTACTATACTATAGTTTAGGGCCAGCCCATTGTACATGGTCTGTGTGCAATTCTGTATCCTATATAAAGGAGAGGTGCAAGCCTGGTCAACCCAGTCTTGTGCACTTGAGCTCTCTGCTTTCACAAGTCCAAGTCTCTTGCCTCTGTTTCACTATCTTTTGCCTAGTTCTGTTGGCTCTAAGTTCAAAGCCTTCATCCAGTAGTATCAGAGCACCCTCAGGCCTCAGAAGTCATCAGTAGTTCGACACACAAGATCTGTGTCTCACAGGTAGAGCCTTCTGCATTAAAAATAGACTCTGTTTCAAATGCCAGAAACCTGGTCACATTAACACTGCCTGCTCTAATTTCCCTGATTCTTCCTCTTCTCCCTCTATCACCACCAAGAACACCTCTTACATCAAGACAGTTTTTGCTAAAGAATCAATGATGAAAATTGAGGAGGTTAGTGATGATAAAACTGATGATGGGGTGGCAAGAGTAGTTATAAAGAAAGAATGGAAGAAGAAAATGGATAAGAGTCAGGGTTTTTAAAATGAAGTACCTCCCCTATACAAGGTACTCCCTTCTTCTCTTGTGCACCTGTACTTGTATCTGCTTCCAAGAAATCTATGAAAATCACTATACAAATATCCCCTGCCTCCTATGCCAAGAAAGTCATAGCTACTTGTGCTCTTGTCAACAGCAGAGCACAAATCAACTGCATTGATTGGGACTTTATCAAGAAGAACCAACTCCCCACCACTAAGCTTTCTGAACCCATCATTATCCATAATGTGGATCACTTAGAAAACAAGAAGAGCAAGATCACTCAAACTTGTGATCTCCTTTTCTGCTTTGAACAATCTATTCTCCCAGTTTCCTGCTATGTCATTACATGTGGGAAGGAGAACATTATCCTCAGACATTCATGAATTTGGGCCACAAACTCCACTATTGACTGAATGGCCAACATGCTTACCATTCCAGATTTCCTCTTGGATACAACTACCTATCATGTCAACTCCATCTATAAACCTCTGTTATGTACTGGCACTACTTAGCTAAGGGTTATTTTTCATTTTTACCCTAAGCTAAGTATTATTTCCTATTTAGATCTCTTTAGTCCCTTTCGCTTCTTTCATCTTATGTTATCTCCTTTACCTCATCTTATCATCTTCTATTTTATCATGGTTCTATGCCATGTGTTCTGGTCTAGTCTGACCTAGATTTTTCATTTCATTGTAGCATAGCCTTTTATGATATTATGGCCTAGTCCTCTGATGTTATACCTCATTGCTACCTTGTTTTCTTTTTACTCTTTAATCCTTATCTGCCATTGGTTCCTATTTATTTCCCCTTTGCCCTATTTCCTTATTTAGCTTTGTTCTTTGTACACTAGCTACCTCATGTACTCCTTATGGCCTGGTTTATGCACAGTAGATAGCAATATATAAGGAAGGGCAAGGGCATAGACTGGTTTCCCAGTCTAGAACACTTGTTTTCTTGTTATCTTGTTCTCTTGTGCTTGCTAGGCTGTCACTCCTTTGTTTCCTTCAGTATGGGCACTCTTCAAGGTTGTTTCCTCTTGGTTTAGTCAGAACCCATAATAACCTCAGTTTGATGAACTCCTTGAAGACATCATTGTTCCCCATGGTGAATTTTTAGTCTGTTATCTGGACTATGTCACACCTGAGCAATCTATCAACAACTTGCTCTATGACCACCACTCTAGCAGGATCTTAAATCACTGCTTCTCTTATCTTCCCAAGATTACCATAGCTTGGCTCACTACCTTCACTAAGCTCACCATTGTGGCTGAAAAGGCCAAATCCAAGACAACTCTTCCCCCCAAATATTTCCAGTTTTCTTCAGTTTTCTCCAATACTCTGAAAATCCTTAATCACCTTCTGCCCTCTTGCCCCTATAATCACAAGATTAATCTGAAGGACACATTTGTTCCAAAGATTAGTAAGGTCTACCTCTTATCTCCACCAGAGCAACAGGTCACAGAAGCTTTCATTGAAAAGAATCTCCATGCTGGGAAGATCCATCCTTCCAACTCCCTCCAAGCTTTGTCCTTCTTTTTTGTCAAGAAGAAGGATGGCAAACTTCACCCTTGTCAAGATTATAGGTATCTTAATAAACATATCATTCATAATGCCTATCCTCTTTCTCTTATCTCCAATCTTATTGATAAGCTCTGGAATACTCAGCTTTTCACTAAGTTTAATATCTGATGGGGCTATAACAATGTCTGTATTCAAGACAGACACCAGTGGAAAGCCACCCCTATTATGCACAAGGGGCTCTTCAAACCAACAGTAATGTTCTTTGGTTTAAACAACTTACCTGCTACTTTTCAGCAATTCATGAATAATTCATTTCAGGATATGATTGCTGAAGGATGGCTTGTCATCTATATGGACAACCTCCTTATCTCCTCCCCTGATGCTAATACCCATCAGGAATGCACCTCCCATGTTCTCCAATGAATGGTGGACCTTGATCTTCACCTTAAACTGGAGGAATGCACCTTTGCTGTTTCTCAAGTTGAATATCTTGGGATGATTATTTATCCTGGTGAACTTGCCATGTGTTACACTAGGCCTAGGTAGGGACAGGCATAGACCTTGCTGTGGATAAAAGGAATGAAGTGAACCAAAGGTAAGCTTCAAGACAAGTGGAAGGCCACAAACAAAGTGTTGTGCCTTAGTGGTACCAGCTACACTCCCAGGGGTGTGCTGAGATCAGACACTGATGATCCTCTGGTTAAGTGCCAGGACACAAGTAGTGGATTCCCAGTACATAGTGTTATAGTTTGCTTTTTCAATTTTTGATCACGTGATCTTATCTTATCTTTTCACATGGTTATCTAATCTTTTATCTTATCTAGGCACGTGATGGGTCACATGACAGGTCTAGACCCAGGGCATAGGATTAGCCTCATGTCTTCAGCCTGGTTTTCATTTCTGTCTTCTTCTATTTTAGAAGCCTCACTTCCTTTCAGCCAATTGGCTATTCTCACAAGTGCTTCTCTTCCATTTGATGGTGCCTCAGGGTCTGTGGGAATTCTCCCATCAGGGTCTTGGTCTGTGCACATCTCTGTACTGTATAAATACTGTATCCTTAGCACATTTCAAGCCCCAGTCTTGAGCACTTGTATCATAGTGGTCTTACTAGGGCTTCTATTCATCTTGCTTTACTCTCATCACAACAACATCGACTACTGTTTAAGCCCTTGATTAGGGTTACAGCTCATTGTTGAAAACACCAACATTGCCAATTGTAACACTTGCTTAAGACTACTTTTACTAGTCAAGGGCAACATCGTTGAAAAACATTTCATGAAGAAAGAGTATACTTGGAGGCATGAGGAACAGCTGAAGGATTTTATTTTTGAGGCAGTGCTCAGCTTTGAGGACAATGACTTCAGGAGACAATCATTCCAGAGGAGATTTGATGCATTTGACGAACAAATGAGGAAGGATTTTGTTGAAAAGAAAGGCAGAGATAGGAAGATTGCAGTCACAGATAGGCTTTGATCACTTCATCCTTCATCATCACTAAAGCCAGTATCTCGACTTTCTAAGACCATAGCCCAACCTGTTGAACTTCAACCCATATGCCAGCTTGTCCAACAAACCCGAGTCAACAGAGCTCAGTTCAATCCTATCCAACCAGCTGAACATCCCAGATCCCATACCCCAGCCAAGGTACACACCGATATCTTACCAATGCCCCCAGCACCCCTCCCAGTATTTGATCTCTACTATAACTGGGATGAATATGAGTTCAGATCTTTCCGATATGATTTGGCTTCTGGTCGAAGAATTTACAAGGATGGGAGGACTGAAGAAGATTGCAGACCCTGGTAAATGGGGTGGTGATAAAAAGAAGTGGAGAAAGTGGTTTGTTTCTTTGCAGGTATGGGTAAATGGACAGAAGTAGAGAAACAACAAGGAGTTGACAGCAGCAGTGCTGTCAAGGTTAGAAGATAGAGTGGAGGGATTTGCACAGCTAACTCTGGAGAGATTCAGAGATGCAGAAGATGAATATAGGTTGGCTGCAAATGGAAGTAGGAAAAAGATGGGCCTAGCAGCATGGCCAAATTTCAAGGGTATTGCATTGGAGTTATGCAATTACTTTCACATCAACAAACTTACTCACAAGTCATTGAAAAAATTAGAAGGACTCCACCACATGTCATCCATCAATGAGTACCTCCAAGACTTTGAGGTGCTCAGAAGGGAATCAGACATCAGCAATGATCATGCATTGAAGTTGATGAGAGAACAGGTGCAGTACAGGGTTTACCAGCAGGCCTGTATGCAAGGAATCAAGGAGGATTACATCCTCTTTGTAGAACAATGCCAAACCATAGGGAGATCATTTGAAAGAATGAATGTGGAAAGGCCACACCTCATTTCACTCCTCAATATCAAGCACTGAAATATCCCCCCACCAATCAGTATCAACCCCCATATGTTCCTCCTCAGCCTAACCAGCCCAGGTTTACAGCAGTGGGCACTCAGCCAGGGCATGGTGCACCAATAGAGATAGATCATCAGGTGGCAATGCAGGTTTGCACCTGTTATAAATGTGGAAAACCAGGTTATATGGCCAAGGACTGTAGAGGAGTTTTTAATCCTACAATGTCCAGACCCTCAAATAATTTTGAAAAAGGACCCCAGCCTTAGGGGCAGCAGCAGAGGCAACAAGGAGCACAGGCACAGTATATTCAGCCTGTGAGATTTTCAGAGTTTACTCCACCAGACACAAACAGTTGGCAAATGGCGGAACTGGTCACTCTTGGGCCAGTGTACAATATGGTGAATGCAGCAAGATTCCAGGAGATCCCTGCAGCGTCATGGGGAAGTATGAATGAAGCTCATGCTTACTTTCAAGATATTTTTGAAAATGAGTGGAAGCAGAAGGAAGCATCAGGAAAAGACTAAGGGAGTCTGTTAGGTTAGAAATGGATATCCCAGTATGCAATTCAGTTTCTTTATTTTCTTCTTTTTTCAATGTGCATACAATGAAATGGAATAAAGATATTCCTTCTGTGATGGCATCTCAATTGAGCATGGCCCCAGAAATAGGGTGCTTAATTCCATCTAATAATATTAATGGACATTTGTTTGCAATAGAAAGTAAAGAATGACAAGATCTAGCCAAACTATTTAACAGAAAAGAATGTGATGAATTAGATGTAAGTGTAAAGATTGATGGAGAAGTTAGAGGAAAAAATGGTTTGAAAATGGAATTGTGTGAACTAACTTTTGCAATAGTGAATTCTGGAGCATTAGTAACATTCATCAATCAAAAGTTTGTGTGGAAACATGGTTTGTATGAAAAAGATATGCCAAAACCTCTCACTGTATATAACACTGACGGAACAGAAGGAAATATTGGAAAAATAGCTCATTATGTTATTATTTATATAGCCATCAAAGGAAAAAATGGAAGGTGGCACCAAGAACAGATTAACACTTATGTTTCATTTTTAGAAACTTTGGATCTTTTAATAGGATATGATTGGTTCTCATGCCACAATCCAGAAATAGATTGGGTAAAGAAAAATATTGATTTTCCTAGGTATTCAGCAAATTGTGACATATATCTCATATCATGACAAGTCACAGAAGAAGAAACATCACAACTAAAAAAGGAAGTATCAAAGGAGTTATGGGAATTTATTCCTGTATTCTCACAACATGAATCAGAGTGTATGCTGACAAGGAAACCCTGGGATCATGGAGTGGAGTTAAAAGAAAATTTCATTCCAAAGAAAGGTTGTATAATTCCTCTTTCAAATGAAGAAATGAAGGAAGTACAAGAATTTGTGGACAAGGAAATGAAGAAAGGTTATATCAGATTGTCCAAGTCTCCACAAATGTCACCAGTCTTTTTTATCAGCAAGAAAGACAGTGGGAAAAGAATGGTAATTGATTATAGGTATCTTAATGATTATATCATAAAAAACAATTATCTGTTACCATTGATATCAACACTAATCAATAGGTTAAATGGAGCTGATATGTTCACCACCTTAGATCTCAGGTGGGGATACAATAACATTCATATGAAAGAAGGTGACAAATGGAAAGGTGCATTTACAATGCCAATAGGGGCTTTTGAACCTCTAGTCATGTATTTTAGGATGTGCAATTCCCCAAGTACTTTCCAAGCAATGGTTAACGACATTTTCCATGATATGTGGGAACATGTGGTCATATATATTGATGATATTATGATTTTCACAAAGGACAAGAATCAAAACCAGCATTTGGAAATAGTTGCAGAAGTATTAGGTCATCTCCATGACCACAACCTTTTCCTTAAGCCATCAAAGTGTCACTTTGCCCAAACACAAGTTGATTATTTGGGAATGGTTGTGTCTAAAAAGGGGGTACAGATGCAACTAAATAAAACTAGCACAGTTCAAAATTGGCCTATACTGAAAATGGTTAAACAAGTTCAGGCCTTTTTAGGATTAGCAAATTATTATTGAAGATTCATACCAAACTTCACTAATATCACAAGACCCCTAAATTCCCTCACAAGAAAAGATATCAAGTTTGAATGGACTTCTGCTTGTATGGCAGCATTTGTTTGACTTAAAGAAATTCTCACCTCCAAATCCCTCTTGTGTTATCCTGATTTATCTAAACCTATATGACTTGAAACAGATGCTTCTGATGTTACCATTGGAGCAGTTCTGTCATATTAACAAGAAGATGGTCTTTGATGACCAGCAGCATATATTTCCCACTCTTTGGACCCTGCTGAATTAAATTACCCAATTTACAACAAAGAGCTTTTAGCTGTTATTTGCACATTGCATGATTGGCAACATTATTTAATAGGATGAGACTCCTTTGAGATCTGGACAGATCACAAAAATCTGGAGTATTGGAAGAAACCGCAAGATCTGTCACCATGGCAAGCAAGATGGCAAGCCATATTGGCAGAATATAATTTCAAGATGTGTTATAAACTGGGTCCAACTAATGGACGGGTGGATGCTCTATCCTGAAGACAGGATTATTTTGAAAATAAACTGGAACCAAACAAACAAATTATCATGCTTCCTCCTCATATCTTTCAACATATTATTTTTCTTTCTTCCTCCTTCTTTGCTCATGTACAACAAGCATCAGTGGACTTACAACTTCCTTCTTACTGGTGTTATAGTTCAGAACATCAGAGATATTTAAATAAAAGAAAACAAATTTTTATTCCTGAAGAATTATGAATAGAAGCTCTTAATCTTTTTCATTCTTTTCCTTTGGGTGGTCATGCAGGTCAAAATCACACCAAACAACTTTTATCTAGATATTATTATTGGCCAGGTCTCAATGAAGATGTCACATCATTTGTTTCACACTGTTTGACATGCACTACATCCAAGGGATCTGAAGTCATTTTACCAGTTTGTCCTCTTTCTATGGCATCATTACCTTGGGAAGATATTTCTGTTGATTTTATTATGGGACTTCCAATGTCAAAAGGGTTTGATGCTATTATGGTGATAGTTGATTGATTCTCAAAAAAAGTGGTTTTTATG